>PVIJ01012280.1:0-50522 GCA_004024925.1 Scalopus aquaticus
TGGTTGGACCAGTTCACATTCCCACCAGCAGTGTAGAAGAGTTCCTTTTTCTCCACATCCTTTCCAGCATTTGTTGTTGCCTGTATTTTTAATGTGTGCCATCCTCACAGGTGTGAGGTGGTATCTCATAGTGGTTTTGATTTGCATTTCCTTGCTTATAAGTGATGTTGAGCATTTTTTCATGTATCTGTTGGCCATTCGCTTTTCTTCTTTGGAGAAGTGCCTTTTGAGCTCTTCTGCCCATTTTTTGACTGGATTATTGGCTTTGTTTTTGTTGAGTTGTGTGAGTTCCTTGTAAATAGATCAACTACTAATGAAATTCATATGGAACCACAAAAAACCTCGCATAGCTAAAGCCCTACTAACTAAAAGGAAAGAAAACACAGGAATTTCACTCCCTGATTTCAAACTGTACTACAAAGCCATAATAATTAAAACAGCATGGTACTGGAACAAAAACAGACACAAAGACCAATGGAACCGAACAGAATACCCAGAATTAAAGCCACATATCTATGAACAACTAATCTTTGACAAAGGAGCAAAGAAAATTCAGTGGAACAAGGACAGTCTATTCAATAAATGGTTCTGGGAAAACTGGACAGCCACATGCAAAAAAATGAAGCTAGACTAGTACCTCACACCCTGCACAAAAGTCAACTCAAAATGGATAAAAGACCTGGATGTAAGACCTGAAACCATAAAATGTATAGAAGAAAATATAGGCCAAACTCTACACGACATACATCTCAGCAAAATCTTGAAAGACACATCCCTCAAAGCGAAGGAAGTGAAAGACAAGATAAACAGATGGGATTACATCAAAATAAAAAGCTTCTGTACAGCAAAAGAGACATTAACCAAAACTAACAGACACTCTACCAACTGGGAAAAGATCTTTGCACACAATACATCTGATAAAGGACTGATAACAAAAAAAAAGTTTGATGCTATTTAAAGTATATATATATGACAATACATAGCATAACCATTTATGATCTTATTGTCTGAAGGTGTAACTGGGATGTGAAAGGAAATAGCTGGACTTTTGATGTCTATCTATCTACATCTATCAGAAAGGTTATATGATTTCTACATTTTTTCTTTTAAGGTAGTAAATTTACGTTCGTTCACTGGGAAGTTCTCACCATGCTCTCCAGAATCCCAACAATTCACTCTACTTTGGCATAATGATGAGTCCACAAGTTTTCTATGAAGCACCTAATTTTGTGCTTTGCTCAAAATTGATTAAGTAAATATGAGTTATTATTCCCTTGCAAGGTTAAGACTTCTTACAGTTTCAGATATTATTTTTTCACAGAAAATACTAAATTGTCATCATTAACTTCAATAGGGAAGGAAAAATAATTTTCCCTCTAGGTTCTTGGTGGAGACACACAGTATAATAAAAGACAGAGTAACAAAAGAAAAAGTAATTTAATACTTGAAGGGACCCCACAGAGAAGAGATGTAAAGAAATGACCCAAGCAGTAATTTTATATATTTTGAACAAAGACGCAATAAATTTGTGAACAATAACAAGACAAAAATAACTTACTTGGAGGGGCCACCCCGGTGGCTCAAAGGTTAAAGACACAGTGGATCAAGCTATCAAGGCATAGCCAGCCACTGCAACATGAGTTTGATACCCGGCCAGGGAGCTAAACCACATAATACATGAGACTTCGCCTGTCTCGCCAGCTGCTCCCCTCAGCAGTGTATTTCAATAGATCCTCCCGTTCTGCTCCGTACGCTGTCTCTGGTGAATACTCTCACCCCTCCCCCTCGCACCTCTGGCCTACACCCCAGTTCTTATATGCATAAGTAATTAATCTTTTAAAAATTTACTTGGAGTAGTAAATTAGTAAAGAAGTAGAACATTTTGGAGCCTCCTTGGTGGTGCAAGGGGTTAAGTCTCAGAGCTATGAAGCTATCTGCAGTCACTGCAGCACAAGTTCAATCCCGGGCCAGGGAGCTTCCCACATGGCGCAGCAGACCTCTCCTGACTCTCCCACTGCTACCCTCAGCAGTGTATTTTAAGTCAACCCTCCTGTTCTGCTCCCCACTCTGTCTTTGGTGAATACTTTCACTCCCCCCCACACGCCCACCTCTGGCCTACACCCCAGGTCTTGTATGCATAAATAAATAAATCTTTTTTTAAAAAGAAGTAGAAAGTTTTACTTTTTACAACATTCTGAACCCTAAATTTTTTCTCTGATGTATGGCTGTTTCTCTACTTCCTGGTATAGAACAATACTTTTTATATGGAAGATTTATCTCCTGCTTGCAAGGACACAAAGGAGAGTCAGTGTTCTTCATGCACTGGCTGTTTCTCAAGTAACTTTAATTCAAAATGATCAATATGCCGAACTGGCATATTTCTGGGTGGCCTGCCCTGCATCCCATCACATCACAGGAGAAAATGCTGAGATCAATAAGTCATTCATTCAGCAAACATTTATTGAATGTCCTCAATGCACTCATTGTTCTCAGTTCAGGAGATACTGAAGTGAATATGACCAGTTTCCTTATGGAGTGAAATTCATAGCCATTCCAAAGAGAAAAGCATGGAAATTTAAAGATATAATACAATGCAAATAAATTGCATAAAGGAGATATTGCTGATATTAAAGTCTACTAGATAACAAAAGAAGCAGCAAGTACATGTATCCGAGTGATTAGATTTCAAGAGATTAATTGATATAACTGGTCCTGATTTCAGAGATCATCTTGGAGATTTTTAAAGTTGTTAACTATGGGTAAATGTCTGAAGGTGGTGAATTACAATGAGAAAAATGAGGAAATATATTTATATCCACCATTTATAGTATTTAGTGTGCTCTGGTAATTGAGCCTCCAACATAGTTCTTTGATTGTACTTTGAATATACATTCTCAAACTCTGAATGATATTGCATATAATAATTATTATATATTTCAATATCTAGTAAAAAATAATTATTTTTACCTGTGCACTCTGCTTAAGAACATGTTCATACGTGAAAACCTATATTCACACAAAGAAGGCATAAGGCAGGTTTCAATTTTCTTAGACCCCCCCACTCAAATTCATATCACTTTTTCAAATAAAACAAGGAACTAGGTTGACATCTTTTTCACATAGGAGCTTCTTATTCAATTAACTACCATAATTAACATATCATGTGAATTTCTTGCTTCTCAAGTAAAGTTAAATTATTCTGTTTTAGAGAATTTAGGTTATAATCTGTATTGATTCGCTTAATCTATGTTTGCATAGCAGAGTACAGATCTTGCAATTGTGGAGCACTGTTAAAAATTTTGTTTCCATGGACTTAATGATCTGGAGATGGAGAAAGACTTGAGTATGTGTATTCAAGTGATTACGCTAAGGAAAGTAAATTATTGAAAGACAGTTACCAGAAGATTTCATTTATTTGTGGAATATAAATAAACAAAACAAACTGTGAAAGTACAGCAGGAATCATTCTTAGATTCTGTATAAAATATGCTGGTTACTGGCACGAATAGGGGGTGAAGAATGTAGGGATATAGGTAGGAAGGGGTCAAGACATTGGCACAAGAAATTTGGTCGAAGGTTGAAACAGGGTCTCTGCTCCCTGAGCAGCGGGCCATCGTGACTTTGCTGCCTGAGTGCACTGCCTGGAGGCATCCCCCGAGTTTCTTCACCCTGACCCTGCGTGAGAGAGCCCACCAGGGCTCTGGTAGAGAGGCTTCGTAACCGGGCTGAGTCCAAAGTCTGGTTAAGGTGGTGCCCCCTGGAGGGCGTTGCTAATAAGAATGAATAGTCCAGCACATGCAGCCTACAGGCTAGCACCACACTCCAACAATAGTGTTGGTGTGGTGGTTTCCTCCTCATGCTGCTCCAGTGCTAGCAGTGGTGATTGCCCCAACCCAGAGCACTCCAATCCCAGGGCTCCAGCGGTGGAACCCTCGCCTCAGCCCTGTGCCTTCTGGTTCCTGATCACTAGAGGAGCATAGCTCCCCAGTGAGCCAGCTCTGGCCACAGCTCTCCTGAGTGCACTTCCAAGGAACCTGCCCTGACCTCAGTGTGGGTGAGGTCTGGGCAGGCAGGGAATTTCAAAAGTGCACTGGGATTGAAAATGGACCAATCAGGTTAGAGCTCAATGGATCAATCAGGTTCAAGCTTTCCACTTCCATTCATTGTTTTGAGTACACTGAAGAATTGAAAATGGAACAAGCTGATTGGTGCTTAACTGGCACCAAACTGTTTGGATTGAAAGTGGTCCAATCAGGCTTGAAAGGCAGGGGCCCTGAGAAGAATATAAAGCAGGGCAGGAGCCAGCTTGATTCATTCAGCAGATGGTTTCAGAAGAGAATTTATAAGACAGCTTCAGAAGAGAAGTTTTCAGCAAATGATCTTTGTGGACATCAAGACCTGGCAGGCTTCGTAGACCTTTGCAGACCTCCACAGACCTCTGAGATCTCTGCAAACATCAAGGCCTCCAAAGATCTTCACAGAGACCTGGCCACTTACATGCCTCTGACATTACCTGCAAAGAGCACTGTTGGCCTGGGTCCAATGTCTATGTAAGAGCTGTTTACATTTGAAGAGGAGGAAATTTCCCCTTACCCCTCTTGGTTGTTTTGGTTGTTCTAATAATCAAATTTATACAAGACAAATTTATAGGAGAAAAAACTAGTTTAACTTCATATTGCAGTTTCATGAATATAGGAGTTGCGACACGAACCAGTCAATTCATGTATCTTTTAGGCAAAGAAACAATAGATTTGTGAAGAACTGACAAGAAAAATAAAACAAGCTTTAGACTTGACTCTTAATTAACAAAGCTAAGACTTTGTGTATACATATTTCTCTTCTGAATTCACTTTGTCTGATAATAAGGATATTTCTACCTCCTGATGCATAGAGGTTACCTTTTACATGGGAAATTTATTCCCTGCTTTCAGAATGGACAGAACAGTCAGAGTATTTCTCCTGTGCTAGCTCTTTCTTTCTTTTTCTTTTCTTTTTAAAAATTTTTGAATTTAATTTTTTTACTTATATCTTTTACATCATTGTATATTACCCATGGGTTACCCACCACCAATTCACCCGTGAACCATCACCATAGTCCCTTATGCTTTTTTCTCCCCCATTTTGAACCCTTATCCTTCCCCTCCCCTGCAGAATGTCTCTCATTTATGGTTGCCTGCTAGGTTTTGTTTTGTGTGTTATTTTCTCCTTCTGATTTCTTATTGGCTCCACTGTATTCCTCCTATAAGTGAAACCATTCGATATTTTTCTTTTTCCTTCTGGCTTATTTTAGTGAGCATGATCCCTTCTAGATCCATCCACGTTGCTGCAAATTATATTAGTTTATCATTTTTGATTGCTGAATGGTATTCCATTATATACATGTACCACATCTTCTTGATCAAGTCATCAATTTTTAGGCATTTGGGTTGTTTCCGTATCTTAGCTATTGTAAATAGTGCTGCAGTAAACATAGCTGTGCATGTGTCCTTTTGGATTAATATTTTTGTGTCCTTTGGGTACATTCTGAGAAGTGGAATCATATGGAAGATCCATTTTTAGTTGTTTAAGGAACCGCAATCCAATCAAAAAATGGGCAGAAGAATTTAAAAGACACTTCTCCAAAGAAGAAATGCAAATGGCAAACAAGCATATGAAAAAATGTTCCACATCCCTCATAATCAGGGAAATGCAAATAAAAGCCACAATGAGATACCACCTTACACCAGCATGAATGGCACATATTTAAAAAAAAAACAGGAAACAACAAATGTTGGCGAGAATGTGGAGAAAAAGGAACGCTCCTATACTGTTGGTGGAAATGCAAGCTGGTCCAACTTCTATGGAAAGCTGTATGTGCTAGCTGTTTCTCCAGCGACTTTTGTTCAAAATATAACAATATGCCACTTTGGCATTTTGGGGTTAGTCTGCCCTAAGTCCTAAGAAGCACAAATAGCTATTTCATTTGAAATGTGTAATAGCATTCAGGCAAAGTCAATTTTCAAGATGGTCTTGTATCAAGTATGTTGAAAAACCAGATGTTAAGATTGAATTCATTTTAGAAATTCAATTTGCCTTGCTGTAATGAGATAACACCTCACACTAGTGAAATTGGTGCATATTAAAAAAAACAAACAACCAAAAAAAAGTAGAAACAACAAGTGTTGGCGAGGATGTGGAGAAAAAAAGAACACTCTTACACTGTTAGTGGGAATGAAAAGTTGTCCATCCACTATCGAAAACTATGTGGAAGTTCCTGAAAATACTAGAACTGGATCTGCCGTATGACCCAGCAATCCCACTCTTAATCTACCCAAAGAACACAAAAACACTAATTTGAAAGGAAATCTGCCCTCCTATGTTTACTGCAGCACTATTTACAATAGCCACGATATGGAAACAACCTAAATGCCCCAAAACAGATGAACAGATCAAGAAGATGTGCTGTATATACACAATAGAATACTACTAGCAATCAATTTTGACAAACTGGGGCATCCCTGGTGGCGCAAAAGGTTAAGCGCTGCACTGTGGAACTGTCAGTGGCTGCAGGGCGAGTTAGATGCCCAGCCGGGGAGATTCCCACATGGCGTGGCAGACCTCTCCTGCCTCTCCCGCTGCTCCCCTCAGCAGTGTGTTTTGGTTGATCTGCCTGTTCTGCTCCCCACACTGTCTCTGGTGAACCCTCTCACTGCCCCACACCTCTGGCCTGCACCCCAGCCTATATGCAAAAATAAAATAAATCTTTTAAAAAAGGACAAACTGATGCCATTCCTGGCAACTTGAATAGAACTGGAAAGGATTATGCTAATCAAAATAAGCCAGAATTGGAAAGATAAATACAAGATGGTTTCACTTGTATGTGGAATATAGAGAAGCCAAACAAAGGGTCAGACAAAGACAAACTTTAAAACCAATCCTTGAAAGTTGACCATAGCTCTGAGGCATTCCAGAGGGCTGGGGGAGGGGGACAAAGTGGAGGACAGTGGAAAATGGAGGGAGAGAAGCACAATAGACTGTGGCCGAGGACTATGATGGTGGGAGAGCTACAGAGACCACACCTGAGGGGAGAAATCCTATAATGTCAAAAAATTTACAAGGATGAAAAACAATGACACCTCATTAAATAAATAAGTAAATAAATATTACAATGTAAAAAATATCTGTAACTCTGCTGTACACAATTTCATCTTGAGTGCTACCAATACTATTTATAATGTAATCAGAATTATATTACTTTCACATCCGGATAGATTATTCTGGGTTAGGCTGAATTTTCTACCAGTCATAAAACATGCATGTTCATATACTGCAAGTACCATGTGAAGCATATATTCATTCGGTGGTATGCATTTTTCCTCAATTGCGGTCATAATTCTCCACTGTGATTTCTCCCTTCAACAGGGTAAATTTCAATGAAGTGTAGTTTCCAAGGGATTCAGAGTGAGACTCATTTACCATTTTATATATGGACACATAACTCCTGACTTACTAAAAGGATGTTATCATTCCTTAACATCATCATTCCTCACCTAGATGTTGCCTGTATACCATCTCATAGACTATGAAGAAGAGCTATGTAGTGCATATGTGGAAACCTGTTATTTTTAAAAAGTGGGAAATTAGAGGGTGTAGCGCAATTCAAGTATATTATTACCCCATTAACTAAACCGTTATATCCAGTTGCCCTACACTGACAAAATAGTTCTTATTATTATCAAGATCTTCTATTTATACAATAAAAATATTAATTTTAAGGTGCATACTTCATCTACTGATTGTACATCTTAAATTAATTGGGGTTGTTTCTATGAAAGCTATAAAATTTTGGATAGGGAAGGGATATTCCGAAGTTATAGGTTGAACCAACTGTGTCATTCGATAGACGAAAAAGGTGAAGTGATTCTTAATTGCCTAGATTTATATGAACCAGAACTGGACCTGGAATGTGGATCACTTAATTCACAGTTTGGGGCCCATTCTACTGCATTAAACTCCCCTTTTTATGAACTGTATCTTGTAAATTTTGCTAAAAATAAAGGGTCATGTTTTAAATCACTAAGACAAATATTGGGATTAGCATATGTAGTTAAAGAGAAAATAAAATGTATCAAATTAGCTGAAGCTTTAATATAGTCATCAAGGAAAATCATCAAACATTTACAGGTACTGGGCCTCCCTGGTGGCGCAGCGGTTGAGCGCTGCGCTGTGGAGCTGTCGGCAGCACGCGATGTGAGTTCGATGCCCAGCCGGGGAGAATCCCACATGGCGCGGCAGACCTCTCCTGCCTCACCCGCTGCTCCCCTCAGCAGTGTATTTCTGATCTGCCTGTTCTGCTCCCCACTGTCTCTGGTGAACCCTCTTGCCGCCCCACACCTCTGGCCTGTACCCCAGCTTGTATGTAAAATAAATAAATCTTTAAAAGAAAATTAAAAAAAACATTTACAGGTACTCAGTGAAAACCAAGAATTTGGTAGAGTTTTGAAAATCTGATAAATGTGTGTTCAATCAGTAAAACAATGACAACGATCTCATATATAGTTTTCAAGCTAGGACTGAAAAATCAGTCTGAAAGAGAAACAGCAAGATGTTGTGAACAATAGCAGCACCATTGACATAACAGTGCCTATTTATGCTAGCCCTGCAATTAGAGTTCTAATTAATTAGTAATTTTTATTGATTTTACCTTCTAAGTGGAATTGCTGTTCTTCTGATCTTTATCTTCCTTGGCATCCAATAAAATCTAGGCTCGTTACTTTTTCAGAAAAAAAAGTTATTAAAGGGGAATATCCTCTATTAAAATAGGCAAAAAACAAAATGTACAAACCAAAAACCTCTTTACTATATCTGAAGTTTACACATAAAAAATACATTTACACACTTCATGGTAATAATATAGCAAAATATTACATTGTAAATGATTCCCTTGTTTATTAATTATAAACCGCTCTGTCTGCAGACTGCAGAGACTTGGGTCTGAAAACCAGAGGAGCATTATCAATGATATCATAGGCACCAACCTAGCCCCACATGTCACATTCACTAGCTCCAGACACCTGTAGTACTCTCCCCAACCCAAGAAAAGGTAACTACAGATTAGTGCATCATGTCACGTAGCACCATCTACTGGAAAAGTGGGAGCTATGCACCGTTAAGTCACAAGTGTAACCATAGCGCAGCCACCACCAAAGCAGCGGTAATGCACCACATTAGAAATTTCTGCTTCCTCCCCAGTTTGTTCTCATTCCTTCCCCTCCTCTCCCCCTTCCAATTCCTTAGTTCTATACTCAGGTTTCAAGGGTTGGTTTTTAAGTTTCACTTTGTCTGTTTAGTTTCCTCTGTATTTTACTTATAAGTGACACCATCTAATGTTTGTCTTTCTCCTTCTGGCTTATGTCACTTAGCATAACCATTTCCAGCTCCATCTATGTTGTCAGAGTGGCATGAGTTTTTCCTTTTTGATGCTGAGAGGTATTACATCATGTGTAGTATTTTTTTTCAAATCAGTTGACCATTATGTCACAAAAAGTTAAGCATGATTTTTTTGACATATATAAAAGAAACAATAATTAGATAATTTTAACAATGTTTAAAATTTAAATATCTAAACAAGAAATTGTCATTAATTTGGCCACATGCTTTGTACAAGGTTAACATTAGCAATAATGATTTTAATCATCTAACTATATACTCTTGTACATTTCAGAAAGGTATAAGCAAAAAGTTACCATGTCTAAGATCTTATTATCTCTATCAGCTATAGTCATCTGGTGTTTTCCTCCTGACTTATTTTGCTTACCTTCCAACACCAACCGTATTGCTGCAAAAAAGCATGAGCTTGATTTTTTTGATCACTGAGAAGTATCCCATGATTATACACACACACACACATACACACACACACACACACACACACACATGCACACACCACATCTTGACCTACTTGTACATTTTTGGTCATTTAGATTGATTCCATATTTTGTCTATTACAAACAGTGCTGCAATGAACATGGCAGTGAAAGTTTCCTTTCAAATTAGTTCTTAGGTGTCCTTTGGGTAAATACCTAGGAGTGGAATTGCTGGTTCATATGGGAGATCCATTTTTAGTCTTTTGAGAAATATCCGTACTGTTTTCCATAAGGAATGAACCAGTCTACATTCCCACCAACAGTGTAAGAGTTCTTTTTCTTCCATATCCTCACCAGCACTTATTGTTTCTGGTCTTTTTGATATGGTCCATTCTCACAATAGTGAGGTGATATCTCATTGTGGTATTGATTTGCATTTCCATACTGCTAACACTGGTCAACAAATTTTTACAAAAGTCATGTTACTGAAATAAAACTAATCATTTCCTATCAATTTGTATGTGCTCAACAGGAATATGACAGTCAAATTCTAATTTTGGCTCTAGTTTTTTTGGTAATCTGCAATAAATTGATGTTTACATCACAAAATGCATGCCAATAGTAATAGTCCTACAGTTAATACCTATCACTTGAGAAGTGATACTGTTCTTCTGGTTGGCAAATGTCACTTCCCCACAAATAGAGCAGAAATTGTACAAGCTATAATGCACTTTCGAGGCATTGCTGTTCTGTATTGTGCCTAAATGGATAAAATAATAACAGTTCTATGAAACGGTAGCTTCAACTGTCTCCCACAAAGTCTGAAATATTTTCTTTTTTTTAAAAGATTTATTTATTTATGCATACAAGCTGGGGTACAGGCCAGTGGTTTGGGGCAGTGAGAGGGTTCACCAGAGACCGAGTAGGGAGCAGAACAGGCAGATGAATGGAAATACACTGCTGAGGGGAGCAGCGGGCGAGGCAGGAGAGGTCTGCCACGCCATGTGGGAATCTCCATGGCTGGGCGTCGAACTCACGTCGCCCCTGCGGACATCTCCACAGCGCAGCACTTAATCACGGTGCCACCAGGGAGACACAAAGTCTGAAATATTTTCAATGCTTAACCTTTCTGACAGGGCTTTATATAGTGCACTGCTGATGTCCGCTCACTTCAGCAGCCGCCTGGCAGTAGTATTCCATTGCATCACAAAATGATGCAATCAACTCTGGATGATATGTGCATGATGGTATTATGCAATGTGATGCAATATTAAATCATTCTAAGCTGGTTTAGGATGTTGTTGCAGTCCTACTGGATAAATTTACACGGCGAAACATAAAATGAATTATATAAAATATCTTCAAAACAAGAGCTAATAAAAAATTTTCAGGGTTATATCCATGTTCTGTTCAGCACACCAAGACACTACAGTTTAGGACCTATTTACGTCAGTAACGATCTCAATGTTGACCAGTGTAATTGATGATGGACATTTTTTTTCATGTGTCTATTGGACGTTTGTGTATCTTCCTTGGGAAACTATCTACTTAGTTCTTCTGCCCGTTTTTGATTACGCTGTTTGTTTTCATTTTGTTGAATTGCCTGAGATCTCTGTAGATATTTGATATCAGGAACTTGTCAGACTTATGGTGTGCAAATGTTTGCAGTGAAGTCTCTATTTGTTTAAATTATAATTTCTTTTGCTGTGTAGAAACATTCAGTTGATGTAGTCCCAAACGTTTACATTCTCTTTTGCTTTCTTTGCCATTGGAGGCAAATTTGCAAAGACATAACTGAAGCTTATGCCATCAGTGTTTAAGCAAACCACTATGTTCTATGTATTTTATGATTTCAGGTCTTCCAATTCTTTCATCCGTTTTGAGTTAACTTTTGTGTGTTTTGTGAAATAGTGGTCTAGTTTCATTCTTTTGCATGTGGCTGTCCAGTTTTCCCAGCACCATTTATTTTTTTTTTAATTTTATGCCTGCAGCTGGGGTGCAGGCCAGAGGCGTGGGACGGTGAGAGGGTTCACCAGAGACAGAGTGGGGAGCAGAACAGGCAGATCAACCAAAACACACTGCTGAGGGGAGCAGCGGGAGAGGCAGGAGAGGTCTGCAGAGCCATGTGGGAATCTCCCCAGTCGGGCGTCGAACTCGCCTTGTCGCTGCCGACAGCTCCACAGTGCAGCGTTTTAACCCGCTGCACCACCGGTGAGGCCCCCCAGCACCATTTATTAAAAAGGCTTTTCTTGCTTTAGTATATACTCTTTGCTCCTTTTTCAAAAATTAACTCTCCAGGGCCTCCCTGATGGTGCAGTGGTTAAGCGCTGCACTGTGGAGCTGTCAGCAGCGGCAACTGTGAGTTCGACACCCAGCCAGGGAGATTCCCACATGGCGCGGCAGACCTCTCCTGCCTTGCCCGCTGCTCCCCTCAGCAGTGTATTTCCGTCGATCTGTCTGTTCTGCTCCCCTCTCTGTCTCTGGTGAACCCTCTCGCCACCCCACTCCTCTGGCCTTTACCTCAGCTTGTATGCATAAATAAATAAACCTTTAAAAAAAATTAGCTCACCATATTGATGTGGGTTTATTTCAGAATTCACAATTCTGTTTCATTGGTCTGTTTTTCTTGCAGTGCCATGCTATTTTAATTATTACAGCTGCATATTATATTTCGAAATCTGCAAGTGTGATGCTGCCATTCTTCCTCTTTTTAGTTTCGAATGCTTTGGCAATTCACAGTCTTTTTTGGTTCATTATGAATTTCCGTAATTTTTATTCCATTTCTTTGAAGAATGCTATTTAAATTTTCATGGAGATTGCATTGAATCTGTATATTGCTTTGGGTAGGATGGCCATTTTTAGCATTGTTGATTCTTCCAATTCTTTGTGTGGTCTTCCATTTATTTTAACAATGTTGTAGGGTAGGCGGAAGAGTTATCAGAGTTTTCCGCCTGCCTCCTCAGTGATGGGCCTCTGTAGGCCTATGCGCGTGCCTGATGGCAGGCACCTGAAGAAGGGTGTGGCGTGGCGTGGCATGCGGCAGGGACGCAGAGAGGCAGAGAGCACGAGGAAGAAGAAGTGACAGGAAGCAGAGCGGCAGCAGCGAGATCCTGAGATGCCACCAGAGAGCCCGGAGAAGGTGAAGATTTGCCTGGGGCCAGGAGGCCTGCTAGTCTCCTGTGCCGCCACCCGCCCCCCCAGTTTACCTGCTTGTACCTGGCTGCCTCGCAAGAAAGAGGTAATAAGAAGCCTAAAAAGCCACCGAGGGCTCCAGGACTCCTCCTTTAGACCCATCGGCGCAGCTCCAAGGAGAACCTGCGTTCCCAGTACCTTCCTGCCACGACAAATGGCTTATACTTTTCTTTATATAGGTGCTTCACTTCCTTAGTTAAGGTTTATTACTAGGTGTTTATTTTTGATGTGATTATAAATGGGATCATTTTCCTAATTTCTTTCTCTTTTAGCACGTTGTTTACATATAAGAAGGCAACTGCATTTTGTGTAATAACTTTATAACCTCCTGCTTTGCTGAACTGATTTATTGTTTCACTTAGATTTTCAGAGGAGTCATTAGGATTCCCTATGTATATTATCATGTCATCTACAAATAATGATAGCTTTACTTTTTATCCCCCAATTTGGATTCATTTTAAATCTGTACATCATCTTTTTGCCTAATTGCTCCAACTAGAAATTTCAATATTATCTTGAACAGTAATGGTGAGAGTGAACATCCATGTCTTACACCAGATCTTAGAGGAGAGACTTTCAGTTTTTCAACATTTAGAATTATATTAGCTGTGGGATTTTCATATGTTGCTTTCATTATGTTAAGATATATTCCATTTATTCCAAGTTTTTCAAGGGATTTCATCATGAATTTATGTTGAATCTTTTTTTAAAGATTTATTTATTTATTTATGCATACAAGCTGGGGTTACAAGCCAGAGGCGTGGGGCAGTGAGAGGGTTCACCAGAGACAGAGTGGGGAGCAAAACAGGCAGACTGAAGTACACTGATGAGGGGAGCAGCGGGCGAGGCAGGAGAGGTCTGCCGTGTCATGTAGGAATCTCTCCGGCCGGGGGTCGAACTCACGTCACTGCTGCCTACAGCTCCACAGCGCAGCACTTAACCACTCCACCACCAAGGAGGCCCTTATGTTGAATCTTATCAAATATTTTCTTGGCATTTATTGATAGAATCATATGGCTTTTATCTTTCCTTTTTTAATGTCATGAATTACATTTATTGATTTTTGGATGTCAAAACATATTTGAGTACTTGTTATAAGTCCCACTTGATCATGGTGTGTAATCTTTTTAATGCATTGTTGGATTCATTTTCCTGAAACTTAAATGATTGTTTTTGCATCTGTGTTCATTAGGGAAGTGGGTTTGTAGTTTTATTTATTTTTTATGTTGTCTTGGTTTGGTTTTGGTATTATCATAATGTTGGCTTCATAAAATATATTTGGAAGTATTCATTCTCTCTCAGTTTTGGGGAAGAGTTTGAGCAGGATAGGTTCATCCTTGAAGATTTGATAGAACTCACTTGTGAACCTTTCTGGTCATGTACTTTTGTTTTTTGGAATATTTTTGTTTACTTTTCAATTTCCTGGCTTGTGATTATTCTGGTTAAATTTCTATTTATTCCATATTGAGTCTTGGGTGATTATATGATTCTAGGAATTTGTCCATCTCTTCTAGGTTATTGAACTTGTAGGATGTAAAAAGATCAATAGCAGAGATTAAAAAAAAATTCTGGAGAAAACTAAACAAGTAGAATAGACCAAATGGAAGATCAATCAGTACCCTCAAAGATGATAATGCACGAAAATTCGAGGTAGAAGAAGAAAGAAAAATAAAGGAAATAAGTAAGAAATCGCTTTGAGAATTATCTGATTCTATGAGCAAAGGCAATATAAGAATAACGTGTATCCCAGAAGGGGAAGAGAGGGAGAGAGGAACAGAGAAAGTATTTAAAGAAATAGTAGAACAAAACTTACAAAACCAGGAAAGGAAATAAACACACAAATCCATGAAGTTAAAAGAACATCTAGTTACCTAAATATAATGAGACTTAAAATAGGACAAATAGTGAATTTTCCAAGAGTTTAAAACAGAATAATGAAGTTATAAAGGAACCCCTATCAGGATTACATCTGACTTTTCTGATGAAACTGTATGGGCAAGGGGACAATGGTATCATGAGATCAAAATGTTTAAAGATAAAAACTAAAAATTAAATGAAACAATGAATCAGTTCAGTAAAATGGCAGGTTATGAAATTAATGCACCAAAATCAATTGCCTTGCTTTACACAAACAATGAGATAGAAGATGAAGAAATTTTAAAAGTAATCTCATTCACAATTACACCAAAAAAAAAGATAAATGCCTGGCAATAAAGCCTATCTAGGGATTTGAAATCCCTATACAAAGAAAATTACAGGACACTGTTAAAAGATATAGAAAATAGAATGCAATGGAAAGATATCCCCTGCTCATGGACTGAAGAATAAACATTATCAAAAAGGCCATTCTACCCAAAGCAATATACAGATTCAGCAAAATCCTTATCAAAAATTCAGTGGCATTCTTCAAAGATTTAGAACAAACATCAATGAATTTCACATGGAACCACAAACGACCCCCTAAAAGCCAAAGCAATCCTTATAAGAATGTGGAAGAATGGTCCTATTATACTTCTAGACTTCAAACTATAATGCATGGTGTTGAAACAAAAACAGACACACAGAACAATGGAATAGAATAGAGATCCCAAAGGTAAACCCATACCTATTTGGACAGTTGATCTATGACAAAGGGGCCAAAAATATACACTGAAGCAAGAAAAGCCTTTTCAATAAGTGGTGTTTAAAAACTGGCAAGTCATATACAAAAGAATGAGAGTAGATTGCTATTTCACACTATACACAAAAATCAGTACAAATAGATAAAAAGATTTGGACATAAGATTTGAAACCACAAAATATATGGAACAAGACACAAGCAAAACACTTCATAACATATGCTTCAGGGACATCTTTATAGATTCATATCTGGCAGCAAAGAAAACAAAGAACAAACAAATGGGACAAATTTCAAATAAAAAGCTTCTGCAAAGTGAAAGAAGCTGTAATCAAAACAAAGAAACCACATTAAATGGGGGGGGGAATTGCACTCCATACAACTAAAAAAGGGCTGATATTAAAGATATACAAGAACTCATACACCTCTACAAAAAGAGAAAAGATTTGTAATAATACTGTTTCACTTGAAAAGTTCATACAAAACTCTAGCACTTGCCACTTTTACCATTTACAACCAATAATGTTCTGGAAAATCTACAAATAGATTATTTCTATTTTTATTGAACTGAAAAGAATCATGACTCAAGGAAAGTGGTCCTCATATAATGCTATACTATCTAACCACCAAAAGAATATATTTAACTTGCAAAAAAATTTAAAATAAAATAAATTTGAAAAAATACACAGTACCTTGAAGAAATGTAATGCAAAATATAGTTAGGAGAAGATGTAAATATGGAAAAGTTGAGCATCCTGAAGAATTTACTGCACGTACTAGTAATGAATAAAGTAATGGCCTTTAAAGTTAAAATTTTCAGTAACATCATGTAAAATGAAAAGTGAGAACTGAACAAACCATTCAAATTTTATTCAACAGAACAGTCAGAAGGAGAAAATAGCACACAAAACATAAACAAAAGCAAAAACTAGCAGGCAACCACAAATAAGAGACATTTTACAGGGGAGAGGGAGGAAGAGAGACCAAAATAGGGTAGAAAAGAGCACAAGGGACTATGGTGATGGTTCACCGGTGACTTGGTGGTGGAAAACCTATGGGGGATACACAATAATGTAAAGGATATAAATTAAATTAAAAAATAAAAATAAAAAATCATAATAAAAAAATAACAGTAAAAAAAAACATTTAGGTGAACCGATATATCTTGCCAGACGACTTGAATTGGAAAATTATGAGATTTTATAGCAACACATTACAGCGTCAGATAGTAAAAGATTAAATTATATCATATTGGTGATTTTATACCGGGGATTATGAGTAACAAGTGGGATATGTGTGCTGGTCAAATAAAGATGTGAAAATATCAAGTTGAGTTAAAACTAAGTTATTTTCACATTTTATGTCATATGTTCAGTGATAATACATACTTTCTCTAAGAAACAGTACTCATGGAAAAATACAGACAGCCTCTAACTTCCAGAATAAAGTTATTATTATAGAATATGATAATTCAGTGCTTAATAGTTTGATATCCAGGATGTTTTGAAATATAAATGTATAAATCATAAATAACCCTTCAAATAATAATCCTTATAAAATAATAAACCTATGACTATCCTTTGTAATCACAAAGGTGATTGTGATGAATCTTACTGGTGATGAATCTAGGTAGACCACATTAGGGTGTCATAGAATCAGAGTCAGCAGTAGTGCAGGGTTCTCTAATTAGCTTGAAAACCTGGACACTAATGAGCCCTCTAGTCAAACTTACTCCATAATGAGATGCACAGTCTGTCCTATCTGCATACGGCTTTTCTGCTGCCAGGTTTACATTTCTAAATGACATGTTATTTTATGAAAATATGATGATATTCACCTGATCTGGAGTAGTCTTCATGGAGTAATGTGAGCACAAGACTTTCGGGATTTTGATAGTTTGTCTGTAAATGATTTATCTAAGTGATGTCAGTATTATTTGAGTACTCATATGTTCTAAAATTTTGATTGAATTCTGCTAAAAACAAGGTATATAGATTATAGGAATAAGCATTTGGTGGACTTGTCTTTTACTGGAAGAGAGAAAGCTTATTCATGAATAAGCCAAGATTTACTTTCACCCCATAAAGTCACTATTACAGTAAATAGATTTATTTTAATTTGAATGCCACAACTTCATTGAAGGGCTGCAAACAAAAAATTATGACATGGTCTTTAATGTAATAGCTCTTTTATATTGCACACTAATCATCGTCAACACTTGTGAAAAGGAAGTTATTTACTCTTTGAGGGACTTAAGAACTGATCTTCATGAAATAGCTATTATTTCTAAATGTGTCAGATAAGGAAAATTCCTCTATTTTTAATATCTCTATATAATTAATTTGAACAGAATTAATCAGAAATTAAGAAATTATTTATTCATTCATTAAGAATTTAAGGGCAAGTGAGTTAAAGTCCATTTCCAAATTTACTAACAGGATTCAGCATCCTGCTTTAGAACACATTCTGGATGTGCCCTGTTAAAAAACATGATAGAACTACTGTGCTGCCTGGTGAGTAGGTTTGTACACAGAACTGACTGTTCACAAATGCCTGAAATTGTTCGCAACTCAAGACCATGATCATGTGACTTCAGTAGATAGCTGAAATAATGTATTTCCTAAAATGGACACATCAAGCATTTATACAGATCATAGATGAAACCCTGTAATTTCCTTTCTTCCTTCTAGTCCCAGCGGCGTGTCACGTTTCACTTGCCAGAAGGCTCTCAGGAGAGCAGCAGTGATGGCGGACTTGGAGACCATGATACAGGCGGTCTCCCCAGCACATTTCATGCCTTACCCCTGGGCTATCTTCAGGAAGAGTACTTTGGTCATGCTGTACCCAACAACCGCACTGAAGGGGACGGCAACTCCGATCCGGAATCTAGTAAGTGATACCTCCCTAGAATATGGACTCCCTGTTTGCAAGTCAAAGTACTGTAGTAATAATAGCATTGAATCATCCTATTATAGGCACTAGCTTCTTTCAATGTTAAATCTATAGAATTATTATTTATATTAGCTGAGTGGCATATGTGCAGTAGTTTATAATATTTGAAATGTGTGGTCACAGCTACTCGAATAAAATTTATTAGAATTATTTTTTAGGCATAGGTAGTATCATATATGCGCACATGTGTATATATGTGCATATATGTATACATATGTGTATAGGTACATGTATAGGCATGTGTGCATTATGCGTATGTGTATATATACATATATATAAAGCCAACCACTTTATTTTGATCATATAACTTATTTTAATAGTTCTAATTTTTTAATACATAAATTTATTTTACAATTCATATAAATTATTTTCCAGATTTTGTTTTTAATGTTTTTTAAAGACACATTTACTCGGCATCACGATCAGACTAGTAGTCATCAATCAACAGCATGAATGCAAAAATTTTAAAGCTACATTAAAATGGTTTGTTATAAAGCTTTCTAAAGCACAGAAACTAAAATAAACTGTTATACAATTAGTCATAAACACAGTTCTAGAGTTTCTTGCCCCTACACATGAATGTTGGTTAAAAAATATCTTCTTTATAGCAGGTAGTCACTGCAACCACGGTGATTGGCCGAGTTCACAAATCTGTTGTAAACTGTAGCTTCTTTGTCACCTCTATGGCTCTGCTGTCCTTCTGAGCGTTGTTTCCTGGCAGTTTATTAAAATCATTTGCCATTGCTGCTGCTGGGGGAACCACCATAGCCACCTTGGTTTTTAGTTTGGCAAAGTATTGGCCTATGCTACCGCAGGGGCCAACTTTGTGCCTCTACAGTTTCCTGCTTTCATGAGTTCAAATCGTGAAGACTGATTGTTGTAATTGAAAAAATAATTATAGCTTCCACCTCCTCCAAAATTACTTCCATCACTACCAAATCCATTATACCATCCCCACCACCACCACCGTGGCTTCCACCAAAGCCACCTTGACCACTGAAGTTTCCAGAACCACTCTGACTTCTTTGACTGGATGAAGCACTGGCCATCTCTTGCTTAGATAGGACTTTCCTTACTTCAGCATTGAGCCATTCACTGCATGGTATTTCTGAATGACAATTTTGTCTAGAAAATCATGGTTATCAAAGGTTGCAAAAGCAAAGCCTCTCTTCCTGCCACTGCCTCAATTAGCCATGATTTCTATCAATCCAGTTTTCACATACTGCTCAAAATAATCTCTTAGGTGAACTTTTTCAGTGTCTTATTTAATGCCACCAACGAACCTCTTTTTTACAGTTAAGTGGGCACCATATCTTTGAGAATTGTCTCTTAACATAGAGCTCTTTGGTTCCAAAACTCTTTCCTTATATTCCAAAGGGTAAGTTTCTTATATTAAAAAGGAAAAAAAAGAATACTTGTACAGACACAAGTGGGCAGAAATTGCTGCAAAGGGAAAAGGTTTGTGAAAAGAAACACCTGAAGAGTTACAGGGGGGCAGAAGGGCTGCATTTTTGAAAGGGGTATTAACAAATAGGCACCCACATAGACACAGGCAGGCAGTCTGGGGAGAAGAGCTACCTGGCTCCACAACTCTTCCATCACTCTTATGTGGCCTTGCATTCATGGCTGCACCCACCTCTTCCACTGTGATATTAGTGACAAACCCAAAGTTTCTGGATGCTTGGTGTTTGGATCTCTCATTATCACGCAGTCTGTGAACATTTTTTATTGCTCAGAAAGGCTTCTCATACTCTCATAGGTTTTTTTCAAAGCTTAAATCTCTGATGAAGATTTTCCATAGCTGTTCTGGCTCCTTGGGAGATTCTTAGATGAGATGGCAGTGGAAGGGGAAACTTTTTATGATACTTACACGGCACATTCCGTGGGCATCATGCTGTTTTTAATGTTTAATAAGGATAAGGGTTTATACTAAGTGAAGTAAACCAAAAGGATAAAGATAAATACTGGGTAGCTGTACTTATATATGGACTACAGAGACACCAAACAAAGGATCTGAGAAAGACAAACTTTAAAAAGAACCCTTGGAAGCTGACCAGAGATCTGGGGCATCAAAAAGAGGAGAGGGAGGGACAGGGAGGGAGTGAGAAGAGGGGGGGCATAGTAGACTATGGTGGAGGACCAAGGTTGTTTTGGTGGTGGGAGAGCTCTGGCGACCACACCCGAAGGGAGAAATGTTATACAGTCAAAATTGTAACAAGGATGTAAAACTTTGATACTTCATTAATTTTTTTAAATGTTAAAGTTAAAAAAGTATAGACAATTAACTCTTCTTTAGGGAAATAAGAGACTCTGATGCTGTAGAGGAGTTAGTCTAAAGTTTTCAATAATGTACTCAAACCACTTGCCTTGTGCCATGTTACTGTTTAGAAAGATATTCAGATTTGGTCTCCAGACCAAAGGCACAAAGGCCATATTTTGCAAAAACCCAAGATACTGTATGCACTCTTAAGAAAGGATCATGAAGCTGATACTAAATAGAGAACTTCATTAAATTTATTATCTTGAACATGTATCTCTTGAACATGTATAGTTTTGGGAAATATACAATTTAATAAGGTTATATCTTAGAAAACTCATGAATTACATGAAGCTATAATTTACTTATAATGTGGGGAAATACAACTTTGGATAAGGTTTTACATATATCAGAATATTCTTGAATTCCAAAAAGCTAAAATTTGCTTCAGATATTTTTCATATGCATAACGTGGTATAGATACAAAAGAGTATAGCATATATGTGATAGAGAAGAGTCATGGTGTGAGCAAATATAAAAAATATGACCAAAGAATCAACACATATACATAAAATAAATGAATACAAACCAAAAATTTGAATGACTATTTTGAAGATTATGGGTTATATATGACTAAACATTTTAATGAAAACGTCTAGTTTTTAGAACAAAATGTCTTAGTCATCATTGTGTCTGAATCACTATTTTTGGAACTACAAATATTAAAGGAAACGGATTGGTTAAACATCAAGTTGTAATCTAAGACTAAACACACATAATCAATGACAGGATAATAGCAACCTCTTTTTTTCTCTGCAAATGCAGACACTGGACATTAAAAGTATTTCCAATATAAATATTTTAGGGACATTTTAGTTAACAAATACAAAAAATTTGAAACATCAGTTATCTCTATTTTTACTTTTATAATTATACTATGTTTATTAACATTTGTTTTAATTATATTTCCCCTGTAACATGCAACACTAACCTACCTTTCATTTATTTTGTATATAACATGACATGATGACTTCTGGTAGAAATACATATCTCTGACTATGTCTGTCCCTAAAATGAACTCACAGCCAGTTTCTAAGATCTGTTGATAAGTAACAAGTATGCATTAAACAAAGGTGTCCTTGCTTTCTTTTTTACTTCATAAGTTATTATTTTTATTGTAAATCTACCACTTCCTTTTCAAATGATAATCAGATATGAAATATGCCTCATTTTTATAAAATAGAAAGAATTGATTTCTTTGCATATGGTGTATGTCAACTAAGCTCATTTTTTAGAGTATTACATAGCATATCACCAGTTAAAAAAGAAAGAGTATGCATCCACATTGTGGATTTAACCCTGAAATAAACCTTCAAGCCAAATGAGAGCTAAGTGTTGATAGTTACAGGGACAGAATTGGTATGTGTTAAAAATTATAAAATATTAAAAATTAAATACAGCCTTATTATTCACAAATATATCTAGTAATAATTGATTATTTAAAAATATTTAAATACAGAGTCCTTTACAAGACCTGATTTTTACTTATTAAGAATGCAGTGACATGCATAAGCACTTTATTTTTAAAAATTGTTTCTACCAGGGGCTAAAAACTTCTTTCCTCTAATCATTTTGAGATTATTATTTTGACCATTAAATATGTTGTTTAGTTTCTCCTTGCAAAATAAGGCAGCTGCTGCTCAGTTCTGACCAGGTACTGGCAGGTGAAATTGTGGATCTGAATAGATTTTCTGATATTTCAAGGAAAGTAAAAAACGAAATTCTTTCAAAATTCCATGACTCTTATTGGCAAGCAGTTAAAAATAAAAAAGATTTTGGCTTAACAAAATATGCCTGAAGACTAAATACAGCCTAAAAGCTTGTTAGCTTGTGATCTTTGATGAGACTGCTGGGAAACACAGACAGCACGCCTTCCATTCCCGGAGAGCCAGTGTACTCAAAGGGAATGGTAAATGTTTTCCACTTTGGCCTTGTGATTGCTCAAGTCTTAGTGATCTATTCCCCCGATGTTTGTGTGATGTTGACTAGCTATCTAGGATAATTAAGTACAAAATGGATTGGTAACAGATCACCCCCTCAGACTCTGATCTGCTCGGAACTCCATCAGTGGCACATCATTTGCCTGTTCTGAAAATAACATGTTATTGGCATATAGTGGCCTTGGAGTCTGCAAAGCAGGCCTAAGAATAGAAAAAAAATGGCAACATGTCTTTAGATATGTGGAAATTGTCACTGCAACATTTTCCAGGAAAAAACTGCATACCAACACATTTAAATTAAGTTCCAAGGTGTCATGGCTATTTTTTAAGCGATAATTTTGAACTTTTGTACATTACCTTTTATATGCACTTGATACCTATCTTAGTCAAATACGAAATTTATTTCTTTTCTACTAATATATTGCAAAAAGCCAAAATATCAATTTAAAAAGTTTGCTCATACTTAGAAGGTTAAGCAATAGTAAATTCCAAGTTATCAATGTTCATTTTTAATTAGACAATATTTTAAAATTTAGAAGACTATAGGAAATAATAATACATGTAATACTTTTTGCTACTTGTTATTGTAATAAGCTAACATAAAGTTTAGAGCTATTAAAATGAATGTCCCATTCTGTATAAATCTAAAAATATTGTGTGTTTAAAACTTTTTTATTACAAGTAATATTGACTACTTACTACACTGCCATATATGAAATCTCCCTCTAAACCATGTTCCAAGAGAATCTTTTAGTTATATGTTCCATTTTTGACAGTAAGGAATCTTATCACAAGTGCAAGAAGCACAATATTTCACTTGAAATGAAACCCTATTATTGTAGTATGGCATACTAGTGAGGTTTAACATAGTACATGTATGATGTTTTATTTTGATTTCAAAAAACTAATGGAAATTTTGCCATATCAAATTAATGCCTTTAAGATAATACTGATGATAAGGTATTTTGATTCTTTAAAAGACATTTCTATACCTCCGAAATAGTAAACAATAATGAGCTTTGTGATGTGGAGCAGATGTCAATTAACTGCCCAGCGTTAGTCAGTAACTGCACAAGAAAGAGTGTAACCCATTAAAGGAAATAAATGCTACCCTTAGGCAATGGAAATAATTTATCATTTCTACTTCATATTTTGAAATGCTTAGCACTCTAATATGATAGTAACTAATTCACAAAAATGAAGCAATTAATCTTTTATTTCCCTGGGAACACACATTGGTTGATCCTTTAACAATAATCTAATATATTGGAATAAAAAGTGGGAAATCAATTTGATTGACTATAGTGCTGTTCAGAGAAGTCCCAATTTTTTCTTGTTCTACTGAGACTATTGACATGAATAACACTAGATTACTTATTAGTTGACCATTTGATTTGTTGAGGATCTAATTCTAAATGTAGATAACTGGTAAAATAAAAAAACAGAACTATGGAACTTTAAAAGTACCACTTAAGAATGAATCATTAAAACCCAGTTGTTCCAATTCTGTCCATGTTGCCACAAATGGTAAGAGTTCTTCTTTTTTATAGCTGAATAGCATTCCATTGGGTATATATTGTATAACATATGACTTCACTTATATGTGGAATACAGAGAATTAAAAACAAAGAAACAGCTAAATCTAAACCAAAACAAGCCCTAGAAATCTGACAATAGAATTTTAGCTACCAGAGGCAAAGGGTGGGAAATAGTAAGCAAATGGGGAAGAACACCCAGTGGGATATGATGGAGGCTTAGGGTACCTTGGTGGTAGATGTGGTGTGCTAGCATACATTTGAAGAGAGGCAAACCTATACTCCTAAATCATACACAGTGTTGTAAACTAATGTTACCTCAGTTTAAAAAGTACAATAAAAATGCTGTTCATAATGGAGAATATTAAGGATCAAATATCTAAAGACGAAATAAAACCATCTAAATGATTTGCAGGAATTGTGCTAATTATTCATCTGAAAAATTCAACAAGAAAATATCATTTAGTTCATTAGAAAGAGTAATAATGGTTCATTCATTTAACAGAACAGTAGCCCTTACTCTTGCAAATGTCAAAAATCATATGAAACCAGTTTAGCAAGTGATATCCATAAAACTGTTAAACAAACATTATTGTTTGTTGTCAAATATCCTGGAAATTGAACTTCATGTCCCGCTAATATTGTCTTTAAATGCATTTTTGAGGGAAGCCACACATCAATTCCTGTATTGCAGCAAAAGAAAAGTGAATGTCATCTTTTTCTTTATATTATTATGTGAAAAAGTAGGAAATATATTCAACCTAAGGAAGAAGCCATGCTCCATTTATAGTTTACTGATCCACCCAGAGCAATTTATGTCTTGGTTGGCTATGTATTTGAAAGACAGTTTTCTAAAACTATGTTCATTCTTAGTCAACATAGTAGGATCAGACATGGTGGTGAGGTAGGGGAGGAGGAAGTAAAATAAATAGATAGCTTGAATTAGCTGAGCAAACCTGAAATTAACTATTTTGAAAAGTAAAACAGTATTTCTTTTTATTTATTTATTTGCTTATTCATTTATTAAAGATTTATTTTTATTTATTTATGCATATAAGAACTGGGGTGTAGGCCAGAGGTGGGGGGGCAGGTGAGAGGATTCACCAGAGACAGAGTGGGGAGCAGAACAGGCAGATCAACTGAAATACACTGCTGAGGGGAGCAGTGGGCGAGGCAGGAGAGGTCTGCTGCGCCCTGAGTTAGCTCCCAGGCCAGGGATGGAACTCAAGCCAGGCGGTAGCTTAATAGCGCTGAGACTTTAACCCCTTCTCCACTAGGGAGGCCCCTCAACCATTATTTCTAAGGAGTGATATTATTTATTATCAATTCTATTAGTTAGGGCCTAATGGGAGAAGGTTCAATGCAGTGTTGCAAGATTGTTGAAGTGTAAGACAAATGTTTGATAACTTTCCTTGTCCTGCCAACAGGCATTAACATAAAGTAATATTTTTAAGTGTAAATAATATCTAAATCACTTTTATTCATTTTTGAAGGAAATTTATTGCAGTCATTAACATTATTTATGACTACCAGCTTATTTTATTCCCTGAGGTACTATATAAATAATAGCATATATAAATAAATTAGATGGTATGGTTCCACCCAAGAGATCAGCTTTCTGCCATTGCTTTGGAGAGAAATAAGGTACACACAATGGTAGTTTGTACACAAAATAAAATTAAGCAGATATATAGGTGACTTAGTGACAGATACTCTGTGATATACATTAATTTTATCACTTAAATTGATTGTTTTATAGATATCAATTTTTCACTATTCAAACTTAAAAAAATCATGGTATATCACAATAAGAAAATGGGTGAAACAAATCTTAATATATGATCCTAGCAAATTCAACATTCCTATACAGGAAATGAAATCACTCTATAGATCAATTGAAAAATGAATTCTAATTTTCTTGGTGGGCAGACTGATGGGCATGGAACCCCCAAACTTGCATGCTTTAATGGGTTGTGCTATCTACCAAAAAAAACAAAGCATATTCTTAGTGTGTAAGATATTTAATAGAAAAGAATTTTAATAGAATCAGTGGGCATAGCATAGAGAGAAAAGAGAAAGGATAATAGTTTCCCAGTGAAACACCCAGTTTCCCATTCTCTCATAGGCAAATGGCCAAACAGAGCTGGCCCTAAGCAGGGCCACTGAGGCCAAAAAGCTTGCCACAAGTCTACGGCACCTTCTTACAGGGAACCGAAGAAAGAGGCAAAAGGGGCCAGGCAAGTCTGGAAGAAAATGAGCAAAATCAAAGTACATGTCAAGATAAACATTGTCATTGTCAGCCCCCCCACATGCCTTCTAATTGTCTCCTTCTATGTCCCCCAAGACTATGGTGCAAGGCCAAGGCCAAGATAAAAGCGTGGCTTCATCCCATGTCTCTCTGTCCCATGTGCCTCCTCCAAGTGCTTTCCTTAAGTCTTCTCTCCCAAATCCTTTTTATCTTCCCATCACTGCTCAACTCCACCCTTCATTAGGTAAGGCAGGGAACATGAAATCTTCTGTTTTAGGTTACAGTGTTACAGTTTGGAGTAACTAGATTTTGCAAAGGCCATGAGGACCATTGTAAGAGATAATCTTAAAATAAGTCACAAAGTTATGTATCAAAATGACAAGTAGGGCCTCCCTGGTGGCCTAGGGGTTAAGTCTCAGCACTATCACTCCTATGGCCTGAGTTTGACGCCCAGCCAGGGACCTACCCATATATGGCGTAGCAGACCTCTCCTGTCTCGCCCTTTAGGCCCTTAGCAGTGTATTCCAGTAGATCAGCCTGTTCACTCTCTCTGGTGAATCCTCTCACCTCCCACCTCTGACCTACACCCCAGTTCTTCTAAATGAATGAATGAATGAATGAATGAATGAATGAACAAATAAATAATAACATAAAAATGACAAGTATACCTCTAAAGTTGAAAACTTCAAGATATTACACATTTCAATTTGGGTGACAGTCTATAAGATGAGCATGCATTTAGTATTTTAAATCTCATGGTTTAGATAGAAGCTTGCACTCAAAAGGTCACTATAAGTAAAGCAATCTCTTCCTTTTCTATTTGAAAATAATTAGCATGAGTAGGTTAGCACAAACTGCCAATATAAATTCAGTACCTTAAGATCTGAATGTCAGTATCCTTGACTAACAGCCTTCAGTGAGAGAGAATAGGTGGCCTTCTCTGCACAATAAGCCTTTCTTTGCTTCCAAATTTTTATTGGACTACCAACACCATATAATAAAGCTCATTTGACATTTATGTTTCTATTATTTACGAGCCATGAGTCAGTTCTTTTTACGACCTTCTCCCATCTTCTACTTCCTTTATTTTACTACTCATATTTCTTTGTCTATAAGACAAGATTGTTTTCCATTTATTTTTCTCTTCTGTAGTTCTATCATTGTTAATATAATCAGTCATGGGAGATGCACTTTAGGATAACTTGGAATGCTTAGTAGTGTTAGCCACATACCAATTTCTTGTTTAAAAATAATTAGAAATTTAAATGAATTAGGAACATTATAACAATACATCTTACCTCTGTGACACTTTTATTTATTTTTGTAGGTGTTAAATATCATTTTGTTTATTATTTTATTTACTGGTTTACAACATTGTATATACCAATAAGTTAGAGGTAAAGGATCAAATCTCCCAGGCATATGCCATCATACAACACCCACCACCAAGGCATTGAAGGACCTCCACTATAATTCACTGGACCCCCCACTCCACTTACTGTACTCCTCCTTACACCCCCTACACACTCTCAATTCTACAGTCAGCTATCTAGGATTTATCTGTTTGTTTTGTTTCTATATATTCCACATATAATTTATAAGTTATATTCCACATGTAAGTGATACCATCTGATATTGGTCTTTCTCCTCCTGACTTACCTTTCTTAGCATAATCCCCTCCAGTCCCATCCATGCTGAAACAAAGGTCAAGATTTTATCTTTTTCTTAATAGCTGAGTAACATTCTATCATATATATATATATCCCCCATATCTTCCTAATCCACTTACCTGTCCTTGGGTGCTTAGGTTATTTAAATAACTTTAGTGATTGTAAGTATGCTGCAGTGAACATAGGAATGTATATATCCCTTCAAATTAGTGTTTTCGTATTCTTTTGGATAGATAAGTAGGAGAGAAATTGCTAGATAATATGGTAAATTTATTTTTAATATTTTGAAAAATTTCCATGTGGGTTCCTCATTCTCCACATCTTTGCCAATACTTATTTCTAGTCTTGATATGGGCCACTCTCTCAGGTGTGAGGTGGCATCTCACAATGGTTTCAATTTGCCTTTCCCTGATAATGAATGATGATGAACATTTTTTCAGGTAGGTCCTTGTTACCCATCTGCCTGTCTTCTTAGGATAAATGCTGTTTATCATTTCTTCCCACTTTTGATTGGATTGTTTTCTCTTTAATGAGTTTTTTTTAAGATTTTATTTATTTATACATACAAGCTGGGGTACAGGCCAGAGGCGTGGGGCGGCGAGAGGGTTCAACAGAGACAGAGTGGGGAGCAGAACAAGCAGATCAGAAATACACTGCTGAGGGAAGCAGCGTGCGAGGCAGGAGAGGTCTGCTGCACCATGTGGGACAGGCTGGGCGTCGAACTCGCATCGCGTGCTGCCGACAGCTCCACAGCCTAGCACTTAACCGCTGCGCCACCAAGGAGGCCAATTTTTAATGAGTTTCATAGTTCTATAATTTCCCTGTAGATCTTGGATGTTTGCTCCTTGTCAGTTGTATGGTGTGCCAACATTTTCTCCCATTCAGTAGATTGTCTTTTTGAGTTTTGTGAGTCTTTTGCTGTGCAGAAGCTTTTTAATTTAATATAGTCTCAAATGTTTATATTCTTTTTTTGTTTTTTTTTCTGTTATAGATTAATCTGCAAATACATCTATGAGGCCTATGTTGTGGAGTGGTTTGCTTATGTTTTCTTCCATTTATTGTATGGTTTCAGGATGTACATCTGAGTCTTTTACCCAATTTAAGTTAATTTTTTGTGTGATGTGAGATAATAGTCTAGTTTCACTCTTTTACATGTGGCTGTCCAGTTTTCCCAGTACCATTTGTTGAAGAAACTTTCCTTTCTCCAGTGTATATTCTTCACTTTTTTTGTCTTAAATTGACTGTATATGTAGGAGCATGCATATTTAGAGACTCTCAATTCTACGCCTTTGGCCTCTGTTTCTGTTATTGTTCCAATACCATATTGTTTTGATCATTACAGCTTTGAAGTATAATTTGAATTTGAGGCATGTGATGCTACTATTCTTCCTCTTTTTTAAGATTTATTTATTTATGCATACAAAACTGGGGTGCAGACCAGAGGCATGGAGGGGGGGTGTGAGGATTCACCAGAGACAGAGTGGGGAGTAGAACAGGCAGATCTGCTGAAATACACTGCTGAGGGGAGCAGTGGGCAAAACAGTAGAGGTCTGCTGTGCCATGGGGGTTAACTCCCTGGTTAGGGATTGAACTCATGCTGCAATGGCTTTCGATAGCTTCGTAGCTGAGACTTAACCCCTTGCACCACCAGGAAGACCCCTCCTTTTTTTTTTTTTTGGTCAAATTGCATTGGCTATTTAGTGTCTTATGTGGTTCCATATAAAATTCAGTAATAGTTGTGTGTTATTTCTTTGAAGAATGTAATTGATAGAGATTCCATTGAATTTTTTTATTACTTTGGGTAATATGGTCATTTTAGCAATAATAATTCTTCCAATCCAAATTCTGGGAGTATTTTTCCATTTTTTGGTCTTCCCCTAAGTCTTTTAGCACTGTAGTTTTCATGATATAGTTTTCATTACATAAGTCCTTCACCTTGGAAGGGATTTTGCTAAGCAAAATAAATCAGGAGAAAGACAAATACCAAAAATTGGATGGCATAACTTATATGTGGAACACAGAAAAACAGAAAATTGTCTGATGATGCCAAACCCATAATAAATCCTTTGTTGAGTTTTCTCCTAGATGTTTAATTATTTTAAGTGATTGTAAATGGGATAGTTTTATTGATTTCTGTGTTGTTGTTTATATATAAGAATGCAACTAATTTTTGTAGGTTGACTTTTAAATTGCACAGAGCTTAAAACTTTCTAAATTAGTTGCATCAAAAGAAATTCAACAACTAGTGGGTATATTAAGGAATTCATTAAATAATGACTAAGTGTAGATATTTTTGTCTTACTATGATTTCAGCAATTTGTTGATTTACATCTTTAATAAATGTTGAATATACCCAACAAAGAATAGAAGTGATAGTATTTGCTGATCCAATTTTATCCTCTTTTTAATCAATAATGTTAGCAATTACTGAAGCAATTTCACTGAAATAAAGTGCATGATATTCATATGACACTATTTTTATCACTCTTATATTGGAAAAACTTGTAGGTTACATAAAATTTTATCCTAAATATCATATACAAAATTAATTATTAAAGGTTTATTTTTTTATTTCTTTGAAAATTCTGGTCCAGTAATTTGTATAGCTCTCAAAAGCAATGAGAAGCAAGCACCTTTAAATATCGTATCCAGATGCCTACTTAAATCATACTTCTTAAAAAAATGGATACATTAATAATTTTATTATAGGGCCTCCCTGGTGGTGCAGTGGTTAAGCGCTGCACTGTGGAGCTGTCGGCAGCTGCGACGCAAGTTCAACGCCCAGCCGGGGAGATTCTCACATGGTGCGGCAGACCTCTCCTGCCTTGCCCGCTGCTCCCCTCAGCAGTGTATTTCTGATCTGCCTGTTCTGCTCCCCACTCTGTCTCTGGTGAAACCTCTCGCCGCTCCACGCCTCTGGCCTGTACCCCAGCTTGTATGTATAAATAAATAAATCTTAAAAAAAATAATTTTATTATAATACTTCATTTAACAATCCTATTCATGAAATTTTCATTACCACAGACAATAAGAGCCCGTCTTTTAAGTTATCATTACGCCTATTAAGTGATTTTAATCCATATACTGCAATTAACTAGCTATGTGGACTTGGATAACACTTTTAATATCATTGTGCCTTCACTGAAAAATGGGGGTGGGAGGAATTGTACTGATCTCTAATGCCACTTCTAGGATCATAACTTTGTAAAATTTAAATCTTAAAATGTAGATTCTCAGTTGTCCTTTTATTTAGACTTTGAATTTTAGATCATTAAGGGGTCTTAGAGGTCACCTAATTCAACATCTTCATTATGCAGTGAGAGAAATGAGATTTAACCCTTTTAAACAATAATTCAGTGACCTAAAATAAGATTTGACATTTATCATGTACTAAACTGTAAGTTTAGTACACTAAACTGTTGGTAAGCAGCTGTTATTTACAACTTAAATGAAGGGATTTGCTGAAAATACACTAATATAAAATTAAAATATTTACTATCCCTCAAAGAGAATGTTGTCATTTTTAAATATATATATATATATATATATATATATATATATATATACACACACACATACATACACACACATACACACACATATGATGTACTATATCTATATGTTGTAATATATTTCTATCTATATCATCTGTAAGTATGTATATGAGTTCCTATACTAAAAATAATAAATGTTCCCATTTAGTATTTTCTATAATTGTATTTTTAATCTATTTATTTTGGATTTTTTAATTGCATTATTTCTTATTGAGGTAACATTCGTTTACAAACTGTATGTGATTCAAAGGTATAGGTTAATGCCATTTGCAAGGACACAGAACTGGGGGTGATTATGCTAAGCAAAACAAGTCAGGAGAAAGACAAATAGCAGATGATTTCACTGTATGTGGAATACAGAGAAACAAAACAAAGGAACAGACAAAACAGATCTTGGATATCTGACCTTAGAATTAAAAAGTGCACATAAGTAAATTATCTGTGTTAGATAACAATAATTAAGATTATCTATCTTTCCTGAGGTAGTGATCACTAGTATTCAATGTTTTCTTTTTTCCCTGTAGGTGCCAATTTTACGGAGGCACATAAACATTGTCTAAGTCCTTTTAAAGAATATAGCAAATTGATCTGTGTATTTCAGACTAAGTAAAATATTAACAAGGAATTCAGAGATTATTTGTCTAACTCAGACTCCAGTTACAAAGATGCACTATTCACCAGAGATTTTTTGAAATATGAATGCAGAAAACATACTGAAGGCCTTCATAGTTATTGGATCACCGTACGTTTTTATTCAACTATTTAATTGTTTTTTTTTCCTGAGACAATTTTCTATAAAAGTTAGTTTTACTAGTTTAGAATGATTGCAAATATTGTAATACTAATATTTTCTAATGTTTCATCCCCTCCTCCCAGTGTTTATTTTAAATTGAACTGGATAGAACAGATATTTTGCAAAATGCCACACAAATATCTGGGGTTTTACATTTCTTTTAATTGGTTTACAGCATTGTATGTTATCCAGAGGCATGGGTCGCACCACCCACCTCAGACGCACATCACCATCCCACATCCACCACCAAGACGTCCATAGTCTTCCACCATACAAGCACCTGTTTTAATGCAAGTCGAACATTTGAGATTCAGAATTCAACCAGAATTCAGTTCAAATATTGAAGTCCCAATTAAAAAAATTGTCTTCAGAGCCTCCCTGGTGATGAAGGGATTAAGTCTCAGCACTATGAAGCTACCTGAAGCCACTGCAGCACGAGTTCAATCCCCAGCCAGGGAGCTTCCCACATGGCACAGCAGACCTCTTCTGTCTTGCCCACTGCTCCCCTCAGCAGTTTTTTTCAGTAGATCTGCCTGTTCTGCTCTCTGATGAATCCTCTCACACACCCCCACACCTCTGGCCTACACCCCAGCTCTCGCATGCATAAAAAAATAAATCTTTTTTTAAAAAAGCCTTCATGTTGAACAATTAAGCCTTTTCTTCTAAAAGAAATAGCCATTATAATTTTGTCGATCTTTTTATTTTCTAAAATATCCAACAATCAGAAGTAAATCTGTCTATACATTATCAATATATGGTAAAAACAGACTTCTTTCAAAGTAGGGATTGAAAGACTACTGTGTAGGTGAAATTAATAACACATTTAAACTGAGTTTTCTGAGTTGTTTCAGCAATACTATTTTTGCAAAAGGAGAAAGAAAATAATGTAACAAATTCAAGCTAAGACCTTGATTTTGAAGGACATTGATTTTCATTTTTTTCCCACTTCAGATAGATTTTTTTCTCTGAGTGAAGAATTTTAACTCTCAAAAGATTAAAAAGATGCATTAAGATGTAAGAGGTGCAGATATGTTTTGTCCGCTTCTGTTTCTGTTTCTAGTCTCACATCTACAGTAGTGAGCCTATTTGCTGTTTTGATAAATATGGTTAAATTATTTATAAATGGAACAATTTTGATGAGATGATGCCAAGTTAGAATCTCAGTCCCAGTCCTGCCGCTTGTGATAAGACATTTGACAAGACAAGCTCCCCATGGCTCAGTTTTCCTCATCCTAGTAGCAGGTGTTTTATAACATTGTTGCCATTGAAGGAGTATGTGTATGTGCATGTGTAAGTATTTTGGTGTATGCATATATACACTTAAAGCATTTAAAAATAACTTTTCTTGGGAAGATTCATGTTCTCACACAGCAGTTTTGAAGTTTTACATGCATACAGACCATAAAGATAGTGTTAAAATGTTGACTCAGTACTCTGGTGTGTGAACCTAAGTTTCTGTGTTTCCAATGAGCCCCCAGATAATGTCCATGCTTATAGCCTGGGGACCACCTTTTCAGTATCAAAGTCCTAGCAAATGTGTTCAGTGACTGACCAAAACAGAGATGAAGGATAACAGAACAACAATTGGCCATGATGAATTAAGCCATTAAACTAATTCATGACGATTTATGATAAAGCCTCAAAGGACATTATATTTTAAGATATATCAAAAATTTATTGTATTGGAGTATATATTATAGACACTTAGGGATAAATCTTTTACTGAAGTATAGGAAGATATTGAAATGTTATTGTGTACTCAGTTTTTGTTTCAACAAAAATATTTTCTTTCCTCGCTTTCTTTCAGTACATACACACACATGTATAAATGAACACTTGTTTTTTGACAATTCTTATTTGCAAAACAATGCATTTCATTTTTATGTCACTATGCCATTCAGATGAGGATAAATGCTATTTTTATTCTAGGTGTTTGACAATATACAAGTTCTCCATTTCTAGGAACTAATCAGGGAAGATAGAGCATTAGCAAATTAGAGTATTAGCTGCACTATCAACTAATTGAGCCAACAAATGTCTCATATGCACAGAAAGCCATTATGCTTCCCATTACACACAAGCTTATTAAGAACCCTGGATCACTGTTAGTATTGATGTTCTGAATTCTGCAAACTATTATTAGATGAGGAAGGTAATAAAGGAAACAGACAATCATAGAAAGTAGATGCAAAAAGACAAGTTTCCTATTGAATGGTGGGTGTTGGACAGCTTTATTTGACTACTTCTGTATGTATCCTACTGTTTTTTATGTATGCCTATTGAGTCATAAAAAATAAATGTTCTGTTGTTAAAGTTCTAATTTTTTGAGAAAATATATTTGTTTAGCAATTCAATGTGGATATATTCTATGATAGGAACTTTAATTATGTGTTGATTATGTGTGTTTTCTTTATCTCAAATTAATGATATATTCTAGTTTAGTTCAAAAGAGTGAAAAATTATTGACTGCTTATTTGTTCTAGCATCTTGTCTTATAATCATCATTCACTTTCTTTACAAGTTTTCCCCTTAATCTTCCAGTATGTTTTAAGGGACTCTGTACCTTAAGTCTAATGGGCATAAAATGAAAGAAAGTCTGTGTTTTTATTTTTTTTACCAGATCTTATGGGAAACATTTTTTATTAATTTTATTTATTTTCTTACATCATTGTTCATTTTTTATACAGTATTTGATTTCTCAACTCAGGTGTAGACCCCGTAGTTGTCCTACCACCATAACAATGGTGAACCATCACTACAGTCCCCTGTGCTCTTCCCTCTTCTGTTTTGACCCCTCTCGCTCCCCATCCCTTGCTGTATGCCTCAGATTGATGGTCTGCTTGCAAGTTTTGTCTTTTTCTTGAACTTTTGTTAGGTTTTTCTATATTTACCTCTAAGTGAAACCATCCAGTATTTATCTTTCTCCTTGTGACCTATTTTGCTTAGCATAATCCCTTCCAGGTCCATCCATGTTGCAGCAAATGGCATAAGTTTATCTTTTTGATCAATGAGTAGTATTCTGTTGTGTTGATATATCGCAACTTTTTGATTCATTTATATATTTTGGTGATTTTAAATTGTTTTCATATCTTACCTATTGTAAATAGTACTGCAAAAAAACATAGGAATGCAGGTTTCCTTTTGAATTAATGTTTTTGTGTTCTTTGGGTAGATGCATAGGAGTGGAATCACTGGATCATGTGGTAGATGCATTTTTAAAATTTTGAGGACCCTCCACACAGGAGAAGTCTGTGTTTTTAGTATGTATGTTGTTTTCTGAATATAGAGGCGTTGGGAAATTGTACACAGATATATTTTCACCTTTCATGGTACATGGCTTTTTCTATTCCATGGTATGACTCGGTGACACTCCAATTCTATCCAGTCTTATGGCATATTTGAATTAAAACTTCACACAGTTTGGGCCTCCCTGGTCTTAGCATTGTCAAGCTATCCAGCTATCAAGCTGTCACCAGCTGCACGAGTTCAATTCCCAGCCACGGGGTTAACCCACATGGCATAGCAGACCTCTCCTGTCTCGCCCGCTGCTCCCCTCAGCAGTGTATTTCAGGAGATCCACCTGTTCTACTCCCCGTTCTGTCTCCAGTAAATCTTCTCACCCCCCACTCTGGCCTTCACCCCAGTTCTTGTATGCATAAATAAATAAAAAGTCTTTAAAAAATTTCACACTTTAAAATACATTAATTAAATTACATATTTAAATTACTTTAGAATCCTCAATTTAACCATTAGAACTTCTCCCAGAAAGGAATTGATTACTTAACAGAAATCATCATCATCTAGTCAAAAGTAAAATGTTCATGTTCAAATTTACAAATGATTTACTTTTCTTTGTAAGTGGGTGGATAGATATGTTAAAAGAGGTAGGCTGAAAAAGTCATTGTTAATTTGTAAATTAGACTTACCCTCACAGTCCATAAGTATCAGTGCAAATAAATATTTTTTCCTAATTGAGGACATCATATACTGAAGATAAAGCAAAGTAACTTATAGTCAGTAGGAATTAATAGTATAATGTTTTCCATATTCATAATTTCCCGTATTTTTTTGAAGAAGTAAATCACCTTTGATATTATGTTTCTATTTTGTACACATGGAAACTCTATTTATTTGCTTCATCACAACGGCAATTCATTGTAAATTATATTTTGAAAATGCTCTGTACAATGGTTACATTATGTGAGATCTATCATTTTTATTGTTTAATTTTTAAAGTGATTTATTACCAGTAACTTCATGGAAAAATGCCACTTTTTTCTAAAAATAATAATATAGATGAGAACAAAAATATTCTTTTAATTAGTGAAATTTGCTTAAATCTATTTTATCTTGCAGTTAGTAAAGAAATTACTATACATCTGGAATGCTGAATATCCTATTGAACTTAAGCCTGTGTTGATTTATATGTAATGAGTAATTATCTAATGAAGATAGTGCTTGGCATGCATGAGAGTTCTCAAAGAAATGATTTGCAATTTTGTCAAATTGTTGTAGTTAAAATTATAATGCTTCATTTGTATTCTCTTTCTTGAATCATCTTAAAGCAAATACAGAAGTGACTTCTAAGACACACTTGCTTGATGGAAAAGTAAATGACCCTTAGAAGGAGACATTATTAATCTTTAATATCATATTTAAGTTACTCCTTCCTGTTTCTGAAAGCAAAAATAATTTTATTATCAACTTAATAGAAACACATCACTTGGTATTGCACATTTAGTGGAAAGTACATGATTTGAAGATAAGGGGGTCTGAGCTATAATCTAGATTCTGTCAACACTTCTTTGTGACCTTGAAGAAGTTAGTTATACTCTTTTAGCCAATATGATGTATCTGAAATAGCAGACTTGGAATAGTTCCACAGTATTTTCATTCAATTTTCCCATATATAGCAGTTTATCCCAGTTAAAACGATAAATTAAAATCCTCCAATGAATTCTACTACATGAATTTCTTAAGGTTGAATAATTGTTATCACTAATCACTATTGTCCATATCCAGGGATTGATCTGAATTTTGTTTTTGAGCTAACTGGTGTGTAGTGTTGAAAAAATAATAACCTCAAGATAAAGATGAAAATATTAGAATATCTAAAAAATTCACCAAGCTAAGTATCAGAATATCTTACACAGTTCAAGTCTCAAATAAGTTCTGGTAGACAAATGGGTATGATATACCTCCAAAAAATAAAGGAAACTTTTAAGGTGATCACAAGTACAAAGAACAACAAAGAAAGACTCAACAAAAACAAAGTGAAAAATCCAGTCAAAAATGGGCAGAGGAACTTAAAAGGCACTTCTCCAAAGAAGTTAAAATGGCACAGACATTTGAAAAAATAAAACATTTTTAAAAGATATCATTAGTATACTACTATAATACTGTACAAGTTGATTCAGTGTCAGTGATTCATAAGTACAGAATTAATCATGTATAAATTTGGGTGGTAGATAATTCCTTGGGAATTATGACTAAGCATAGAATATTTGAAGTACATGGATAATCATTATAATTTGAGAAATTTGTTTTTTCATTTCAACATTTTAAATGAATGATCAAAACTATTATTTTTCAGGTACTATTTATTTACAAATATTTATGACATTATATTTTTGTGCTGCTTTAAAAATGGAGTGTGAGAAGAAGCTGATGGTGAATTGTTAAATAAATAAATATTCTACTTTTGTCACCTGCCATAAAGTTGACTCATGAAGCAAGCCATTCCACTGCTGCCCATTATCTTATCAGAAACGCCTAAGGCTTTTTATATTTTCCTATGCATATTTTGACCACATAGCTTTCCTTAGATCTTTCCTTAATGACATAAATTTCACAGTTGTTTCTGAGACAAATGTAAGATGAACACTATATTTTCAACTGATTGTACTGCATTTGTTCTTTTCATATATTTATAATTTTATATATTTGCCAAAAGTATATATAGACACACAAACATATCACTACACAGAGTTTTATTAGTTGTAGAAAATATCATATATCAAATGTTAAAATGAAAATATTCACTTTTTCTCCCTATAAACCTGCTGAGGGTTTATGCTTTCTATGGGATAAACCTTACCACCCACACACGGATTAGTAAATACAGATGATTATTTATTTAGATTTTGTTTGTGATAGGAAAATAGGATGTATGCAGTTTAAAACAAAGTTACTTTTGTACTGATTTCTTTCTTTATATACTATGAAAAAACTTGCTTCGTTCAGCACAGGCTAGCAATAATGTTTAGTTGATACTATTTTTCCTATAGGATTTACTACAAGTTAAGAGAAAGTAATGAATGCCCTTACAAGAACATAGTTTCCCTTTGGGAGCAAGTAGGTACACTATACAACACAAGCACAAATATGTTCTTCTTTCACTAATGTGTATTTTGGGTTATTTCTTGAATGATCCACAAAGGTCTTAACAGTCCATGGAAATATATTAAAGACATATATCTGACATACCCCTGATGCCAAATTGCTTTAATATATCTTAAAATCCACTAAAATAGTTTCTATAAAATGTAGTATATACAATAAGCTCCAATAATTTACATCTTCTTAGGCCATTTATACGATGATGATTTGGTGAATTCTTAATAGAATGTCAAGCCCAACTTTTGGTACCTTTTATGCGTATCATACAGAGAAAAGAATCCAGAGGTAACTCCCATTGTCATGACTGTGGTAACTCCCATTGTCATGACTGTGGTTTAATCTATTATTTGAAATTTCCATATTTAAAGGCATTGGGACTTTAATACATGTCAGGCTACTTATATTTAAACCTAGAGGCACTCTGAAATTTTTCATAGAAATACTGGTAGCCTTCACATGACATTAGTTTCTTTAAGTCTGTGGAGAAAGTCTGTGAAGAAATTTTAGCTCAGTAAAAATCTTGCACCTTTTAACCTGTACTAAAGAATGCTAGCTAAATCATTATTATTTATTGATAACTAAATATTATATAAATATATATTTATTCCTTATATTGTGGAATGTGAATTTGTGTATTATTTTATGCATGTCTCCCAAAATTTTAAAAATAAAGTCTTCTGGTTCCTAAATCAAATTGTAAATACCTCATTTGATTTGCTACCACAGTATCTCCTAAGAAGAGAAAGGATGGATTTGGCTTTTTTTTTTTTTTCATATTTTAGCTCTGGCTTCATTTTATGCCAGTGACTGCTGATTATAAGTACTGTTAGTGAAACAGAAATCAGCATGGGACACTCAAATTGCTTTTCAAATACAGTTCTTATTTTAGCTTTTAGTTTCCCAAAAGGCTTTTAATCATGGTTATAGGAATGTCCATAAACATTCTGCTGAATATTTTACAACCTAGAGGTCACTGCAAATATTTGTTATCAAGGGCAAAGGAAATGAGATTGGAAGCAGGAAAGTAGAAGACTCAATGATAAGCCAAGTTTTGTCCCCTAGATAAAATCTAACAAAAAGATCAAAGTGACTATATTTCCCCCATTATGTTTAGGATTTAATTTTCCTAGTTTAAGCTGTAATTTTCAAAATGGTAAATAAGACTGAGTAATTCATTTGCTTCAAATTACTAGCTTATCTTTGAGAATGATTGTAACTAATTCTGCACAATGGTGGAATTGGCAAATTTAAAGAAGGCTTTACTAAAGATTCACTGCTTAATATTAAAATCATAATTTGTTTTGATAAAAAGAAATTTTCAAATGACATGTGATATTTATACATTTTCTAATTGACCTAACCTACTTTTACAAATATTTTAATCAAATCTAACAAAATTATGTTTCCACTCTCATAGGAATCAAGAGCTATGAAAGAAGATAGAAACAGATTTTAAAATACATACTACACTATCTTCCAAAATATATACATGCATGAATGAATGAATGAGTTTTCAATCTAGCTTAATATATTTTGAAATTACATGTATAAAGAAGTTGTCTTTATCTGGATAACAAAGAGAGGTAGAATTAAAATTTCAATTAGAAGCAATCTTGTCACTAGTTCATACAAACTCATGCAATAGCTTTAGCCTTCACATTTTAATCTATATTAAAAAATATCCTACCATTTTTAATCTATCATAAAGGTGTATATATGGATGGGAATCTTAATATGTTCTAAGGAAAAATAATTTTTTTAAAAAATGTAAATAGCAGAACTGCAAATATATTACGATTTACTGTCTACCTGTTTACATAAACTTAAAACTCTTCTCTTAGCAGGGTTTAACTAGAAATATGAGTGGCTAGAAATTAGTTTGGTCTTTGAGGCTAGTCATTAACTTTTACTAGTACTATTCCATCCTCACCCATCCACTACGCCACCTAGGGGATGGGTGAGGAAGGCCGTTACTGGAGGGTGGGTTTCAGCATGTAATACAGCCAGTTCTGCTCTGTCATTTTGTCCAAGCAAACACAAAACTGAAGAATTATAAGGAACACAAATGGTTTTTTTGTGTCAGAGCAATATTTAGATGAAATATCCTGCTATTGCCCTAACACTTCCAATGAAGAATAAGGATGCATTTTTATAAGATGGTGTTTGTTTGCTCCGTGAAGTCTCCTCCTTGTATAAATGTGCATAATGATAGAATTTACCTCACTGGATTGTTTTGAGGATGAAATAACATAAGCAATGCAAAATGCTACCACATCTGACACCTTAAACAATTTAGAATAAAATTAATAATGAATGATAAACTTCTTAATCAGATTCAAGCAATGAATCCAATACTTCCTCAACTTGATGTAAATACATGCAAATATAATATGCAAAGTCTATTAACCCTTTCAAGAATCATTTCTCTATTATGGTAACAAAAAGCCATAGATATTATTCTACTAAAATAAAGCGTTGACCATTTTGTATTTTCAGACCAGTTCACTCTAATAAATGATGTTTTTTTTCTGTTTTTTTTTTAATAATTGTCATTTAACTAAATGAGTGACTTAGTCAATTGCTTTATTTTCACATAAACATAACTTTATTTTTCTTCTTTTAAGTACCCTACATTACTTTGTGCTACAAAGGACATTATTTTAGGGTTTAGAACAACAAAAAAGGCCCATGATCTTAGCACCAATAAAATACATTAAAAATCAGAGATGAAAGTATGTGGTAAAACATTTAAATATCCATGTAAATCTTGACATTTAAAGTCAGTGTCTCAACACTTTTCTTCACTCTTGCAATGATCTTTTACTACAGGAACTTCTGTTAAAAGTGTTTTTTGCCAGTTTTCTTCCCTCTTTCCAAATCCATATATGAAAAATTATGCATATTTGTTAAATGATTTTTAATAAAAATATAAAAATGAGAAGTGCTAGACATGTGCACATGCCTTTTTTCACTTAAGATGTCTAGGAGAAATTTCTACATTAAAAAGACCCATCACATTATTTTTAATAATTGTATAGTATTCTAGTGATTTGATGGACCATAATTTATTTCACCTGTAGGTAATGTGCAGATTTTGGTTAAAATAACAATACAATAAATATCACTAGATATATTTTAAAATGTTTAATCAATTGTATATCTGCCCCAGAAACAATGGAATCTTTGAATGAAAGAGTGTTATGCAATTTTTATCTGTAGATATTTGAATCATTAAAAACAAAAAAGAATAATTATATTCACCGTCTCATTGTAATTTTAATTGTTCTAATATGATATATGTGAAATGGTCATTTTGATATCATTTGGTTTTATATATACTCTTTACTAATAAGATTGAATAGCTTAAAAAGATTCCTAACTTATTACATTTGTTTTCTTTTGTGGATTACCTGTTCATAAACACTGACGATTTGTCTACTGGGTAATATTTTTCTTATACATTTATACATCATTTACATGCTCATAATAACAAAATTTGTATATATGTATTTTGCATCAAATGGCCTTCTTCTGTTAATATTCTCTTAATGTATATACTTAAAAATATAAATTGTTGTTTTTGCAAAGTTGCCAACACAAAGGATAAACTAATTTACAATCACACTAAGGATGAAGCAGTTTTTACCACCATTATACATAACACATGAAAAAAACTATCTTAATGATGTCTCAATATAATTTTCCATACTAATGAGACAGACTATCTTACCATAATTTAACAGGTGTTCACCAGAATATTAATTTCAGTCATGAAAATGTTCCCTTTAGAAACTACCAAAGCACCTGGAGTGGTAGCTAGAGGCATACATGGGCCCTAGTAAGACCTCCTCCAGCGCAGCTTGGGTATGAGGAGCCACACCCAGCAAGGAAGCAGCTGAAGTCCCCAAGGCAGTGGCCAGAGGCACACAGGGGCCCATTAAGACCAATCCCACTAGTTTACAATGGGCAGTAGAATAAAAAAGCACTTCTCCAAAGAAAACTTACAGCTGACCAATAGGCACATGAAAAAATGTTTATCATCACTTATTGTCGGGGAAATGAAAATCAAAACAACAATGAGATACCACTTCACTACTGTGAGAATGTCATGTATAGATGTATATGTATCTGTTTGTGTCTATATATACACACACCGTTGGTGGGAATGTAGACTAGGCCAGCCCCTATGGAAAGCAATCCAGGGGATTCTCAAAAGATTAAAAGTGGATCTACCAACCATACAATTCCACTCTTAGTTATCTATGCAAATAACACAAAAAATACTAATTTGAAAGGAAACTTGTACTCCCCTATTCATTGCAGCACTATTTAAAATTGCCAATATATGGAAACAACCCAAATCTCTCAAAATAGATGAATGGATCAAGAAGATGTGGCATGTATATACATTGAGAATACCATTCAGTGATCAAAAAAAGATAAACTCGTGTTATTTGTGGCAACATAGATGGTGTTGGAAAAGATTAGGCTAAGCAAAATAAGACAAAAGGAGAGAGATATACAAATACCCAACGATACCCCTTATATGTGGAATATATTAAACCAGAGAAAAGGTCAGATAAAACCAAACTCGAAAACTAACACTTGAAATCTGTCTATAGAAATGATTCTTTCAGAGGGGAAGGGAAGGGGTGAGAATAAAGTGGAAAGGGAGCACAATAGACTATGATGGTATATATACTATGGTTCTTTTCTTTTTCTTTTTTTTTCTTTTCTTGATCAGAGTGCTATGGTAACAACACCTGAAGGCAGTGAGCCTATACTTCCAAAATGCAAACAACAATGCAAAGCAATGTTACCTCAATAAAAAAAAATAAAAATAAATAAAAAAAATAGCAAATTATGAAAACATGACAGTCATTCAGAATTTGCTAAAAACCATGAAGTTATTTAAGAACAGTAATTGATCAGGTTTTGAGTATTTGGGAAAGTGGGCAATAATGTCTATACTAAGAAAACTTTATTTGGGGATCAACTACAGATATTGCTAGTGATTAAAAGGCACAATGTCTTCAAAAACCATGGCATCAAAAAAAAGTCAAATTTACCAACATTGAATTATTTAATAACTTAGATTAAAAAAATCAATTATTGAAAAAGTTCCTTTTATTATTATTGTTTTGCAATAATGAGCTTTACCAATTACTGCAGTTCTTTTCAGCAAATTCTCAATTACATAAAGGCGGATTCATAGAAATCAATTTGTATTGTTGAACTCATATGGAAAGGAAAAAAACACTCAGAATCCTAGCGTTTGCCATAGTTTACTAGAATGTATATAATTATGACAGATGTCTGCATAGTTCCATTCTTTTCATGATTACATTTTTATACAAATCTATATTGTTTACATCTCTATAAAATAATGTTGACCATTAAAATATAAAAGATCTTTGGCTAATTATATTAGTGATGCAATTTAGAATGGGAAGTGCCAACATTACATTAATTGATGACATAATATAAACATCCTGAAGCCTGGGGCGGAGGGGTTAAGGAAGATATTTGCTAATTTGAAATAATATTTAAAAGTATTTTGGTAGAATTTACTTGGCTAGTGTGATTTCATTTGATTGTGGCTATACTTATTTTAAACATGCAGGACCAATTTGTAAGATGCTATCTTGAAAACTAAATGGGCTTTTAGAATTAACACAACCATGTGTCACCCACTAATATGCCTGATGTTGTCATGGTTCAGCAGAGGTCAAAAATAAATTGCAGCTCTCTCATATAGACATAAACATACCACACAATAGTTTAGTGAGAACTTGGTTTGACCTTCTGTTTGAAGACTATGTAAAATGGTAATTTCACCTGTCCTTAATTGCTTTTGTTAGAAGTTCATGAGGCAAATGAATTGCAAAGCAACACTGCTTTTCTTGTTTCTACAACTATTTTATTTTATAAATAAACTCTATGTTGGTGAGTAAGTCTTTTAAATTGTGTATATTAATGTAAACATAGCAAAGATAATGGCAAATAGATGATAATGAGAGAGAATGTCATTTGATTAAAGTGATAAAGGTAAGTAGTGTTTCACCCGAGCTATAGACTAAAAGAAAAAAAAATTCAAACTGTGGTCCACAAGATTTCAAGAGATGCATTATATTGAAATCATGCTTTGTTAAAAAAAAAAAAAAAAAACATGGCTAACCCAAGTGAAAGTTTGGTCCTTAAATCTATTTGATTCACATTACTCTTAGCTCATTGTTTTACCTGATTTTGCTTGTGTTTATTCTATTTCAATTAGTGGACACTTAACATTTGTATTTGCTGAAAATCAATGCCAGGAAATTGCTTATTCAAAGCTTATGCTTTAAACTGTAAAATATTTATCTTTCTCCAGTACTTTAAAAGCCTCTATTTTAAATTTTAAAATAAACATTTACACATTGGACTAGTGATAGCAGAATTTAAACTAGAAACCTGACTGTAGTAATACCTTTGGTTACTTTGTAAGGAATTTAGAAGAATATGTTCATGTGGGAATAAAGGCTTTTTCTCTTTTCAATAGTATCATTATAGTTTATTTTTAAAGAAACATCCTTAATGAATTTCAATTTTTTCCTGTCATTGTTGATATGAGAATTGGTAAGAATGAACTTACTTAAGGGTGGAAATTTCCAAACATGATCATCTTTTTTTTCCATTGCTTGCTAATAAGCATCTCTCCAGGTTTTGGGCTACAGATAGAGTCACTTTCTTAGCACAGATAGTGATTTTCCTGGCAACACACTGTCAAGGTTGAGAATTAATTGCACAGCTACTAAAGATATATTCTTACGATATTTTCAAGGTGAAAGTGATACTTGAGTAGTACCCTCCATGCAGAATTTCCCCTGTAAAATGATTTTATGTTATACTTACATGGGAGGGAAACTATGAGAGCAAGTGAAGAAAAGATCACTTTCAAAGAGAAAGATTAGATTCCTTTAAGTTACAAAAGAAAATATAATTTGTGATTATCATTAACTTTTGTCAGATTGATTTAACAGACTTAATATTAGCTTGCATATACAGAAAACCAAGTATAACATTTATTATTATAAATTGCAGTTAGAAATATTAGGTTTTTAACTAGCAGGCAACCATAAATAAGAGACATTCAGTGAGGGAGGGGAAGGATAAGGGCTCAAAACGGGGGAGAAAAGAGCACAAGGGACTATGGTGACGGTTCACGGGTGAATTGGTGGTGGGTAACCCACTGGGAATACACAATAATGTAAAGGATATAAATAAAATGAAATTAAAAAGAAAAAAGAAATATTAGGTTTTTAGAAACTCATATTTTGAATCAAAAATGGCAAAAAGTTATATGGGAAAATTAGACAGTCAGAATAAGTAGTAAGCACTCCTTATTTACAAAAAAGATTTTATTTATTTTTGACTAAAAGAACTGGGGTGTAGGCCAAAGGTGTGGAGGGTGAGAGGATTCACCAGAGACAGAGTGGGGAGCAATGCTTTTTTGAGGGACCACAGAAGTCAGTTGGTGTTTGATGAAATTGACTGATACTGATCTTCTGTTAGGAAAGAAATCTCTGCCTGGAGGATGAGAAAGATGTAACTGGAAACTCTCTAGGAAGCAAGCTAGAACTATGTGGTATCAGTTGATAAGAAAAATACTTAGTTCTGATACTGAACGCCGGCCTCACTTTCCCTCAGCCAATAAAAGGAAATCGAGTTTGAGGAGGAGGAAAGAAGTTTAATTTGTCGGCAGTCTGAGGAGGGCACCAGACTAGTGTGTGAAAGAGCACCGTTCTGCTCTTTGGCAGAGGGCAGGGGGATTTATACAAAGGAGCAAAACAAAAGGGAGATGGGCAAGGGTCGCCATTTGACTGCATTTGATTCGGGCATAGGCAGATTTCGGGTGGGTGCCAGCTTGCTTTGTTAACACCTGATGTTTAACTTCCGTAGGTGTTTAACTTCTTTATTATCCTCTTAGGGATATCCTTCCTTTTCCTTAAACTGCAAGAAGAAAAACTTGCTAAATGCAACAGATAGGAATGCTTATCTGATGGGGAAGGAAGAGACACCTGTGCTGTTTCACTGAATCATCTTTTTTCTCTAGAACACCAAATCAAAATTGAGGCCCCCATCAAGCAAAGAAGTAACATTTCATTGTTGTCTTGCTACCACTCCTACGCTTATTTGAATGTGTTTTATTTTCCATTTCCTCCTAATTCTTATATTTAATTTTGTTATATGCAAGTTTTCTTCCTCACTTTGTTTTTGGTCAATGGTGGAGAGAATAATTTTTGCCAGTACTTTTGGGGACTAACAACACTAAAAATAAAGCAAGTGACACAGTTTATACAAAAGCAGCCTAAAGTGAAAATACATTACATGAGGCAGCGGACATTCTTGGCAAAGCAAGAGCACTACCCCCTAAGCTGTTGGCCAGCTGGAACTTTATGGGTTTTTTCTCCTTCCCAGGCATGAGTGGGGGCAGTTCTGCGCCAGTTAGGTTCAAGCATGCAGCAGCACCAGTAAAGTCTTGGAAAAAGCTGGTTTAAAAAGTGGACCAATCAGATTTGAAGGGAGGTACTTGAAGGGGCTGCTGAGGAAGGCTTGAAGGGCACTTGAGAGGAGAGGCTTGAGTAGGTTGAGAAGTTTTGACTCAGCATGGAAGGAGCTTCAGGAGGAGACTTTACTTCTGCTTCAGGAGAGATACAACTGTGGTGTTCCCGCAGCAGTGTCTGCGACTACCCCAGCTGCCATAGGTTAGTTGGATCCAGGTCCACTGCTTATCAGTGTGCCACCACTTCTAGGCTCTTATCGGAGGGGCACCAGTATCTTGCATGAGCAGCTTTTGGTTTGGATGACTGCACCCTGTGGACACTATCTGAGGTAGGACAGCAGGTCATTTGTGGCCTTAGGAACACTTTCCTTATCTCAATATCCCCTTGGAAATAAACCCTTTTGTTTTTGTATTCTGAGCTTAAGCCATAACTTGCATTTGTCAGCACATGGGTGAGAACCCAAAAACTGTGAGCAGATCCCGTTTTACACACTTTCAGTTTTGCTATGAGCCTGAAGTTGTGGGTCCAAATTCACAAAACTCAGCATTCCCCAAAATCCACATGATTGTCTTTGATTGCTGCAGAATTTGAGAGCTGAAAACACCTGTGTTATCTCTGTCATTAGGCTTAAGCTGCATTCCCTAATTTCAAATCCCAGGTATGCTACCTTTTTCTCACATATCTGGATTTTCGGGGGTGACACCTTGTAGCCACATTCCACATAGTAGTTCAACACCAATATCGTATTCTCCAGATGAGAGTCATTGTCAGAGCTGGCAACTAACATGTGACCTATATATTACAGAAGGATGCCCTGTTTTAGTAGAATATTTCGAAGGTCCCTAACCAATATTTTCCCCAAATATTTGGTGAATTAATTAACCCTTGTGGAAGTATGGTCCAGCAGTATTGCAAAGTGTTCTTGGACCCAGGTTTCTGCCATTTAAAGGCAAAAAAATTGTATGATCCTGTAATTCTACTGAAATGCAGAAAAAAATGCATCCTTCAAATCCATCACAGAGAACCAGCCAAAATGCCCAGATATTGCAGCCATCAAGGTATAAACATTTGGCACAGTTGAGTGTAAGTCTTGGAGAATTTCATTAATGGCCCTGATATACTTTACAAAATGGTACTCATTTGTGTGAGGTTTCTTTACTGGTAAAATTGAAGTGTTGTAGGGAGAGCAACAGCACAAAATAAGGCCAAATTGAAGAAGCTTTTTCAATACAGGCTAAATTCCCCTCAAAATCTCTTCTTTTAGAGGGCATTTCTTTCTCCTTGGGGAAAGATAAAACTAGATAGTATCACTTATATGTGGAATACAGAGAAACCAAATTAAGGGTCAAATAAAGACAAGCTTAAAAACTAAATCTTGAAAGCTGCCTATGGAACTGAAACATCCAGAGGAGGGAGGGTGAGAACAAAAAGTGAAGGGAAGGGCCTCCCTGGTGATGCAGGGGTTAAAGTCTCAGCGCTATCAAGCTATCACCAGTCACTGTGGCCTGAGTTTGGTCAGGCCAGGGAGCTAACCCACAGGACACAGCAGACATCCACAGCAGACCTCTCCTGTCTCACCTGCTGCTCCCCTCAGCAGAATATTTCAGTTGATCCTCCTGCTCTGTTCCCCATCTGTCTCTGGAAAATCCTGTCACCTCCTGCTCCTCTGGCATACACCCCAGTTCTTGTATGCATCAATAATAAAAATAAATATTTTTAAAAAAGTGAAGGGAGCACAATGGACTATGGTATTGAACTATGGGTGACTATGATGGTGGATGCACTATGATGGCAATAACTTAGGAGGGGATCCTATACTTCTAAATACCAAAAATAATCTCAGACACTATTGCCTCAGTTAAACAAATCAGTAAATAAATTAAAAAATAAATAATCGAATGAATGAAATGTTCCCCTAATTCCCCTGATCCCCATTTAAGAAAAGCCATCTATCTCAATTATAGAGCACTCAGCTCTAATGTTCTGTATTATTCTGGATGATTAATCTAGGAGAAAGGAGTGCACGGTAAATGAGAATGGAGGTAGTGTATAATTTTATTGCTTCTAGAGCAACATATAGAATCTTTATTGATATATAAGTCCAATAATTAGCAAAATAATGCTGATAACACTGGTCGACAGTGAGATCATGACTGACTTAAAAAGGCCCTAATGTGTAGTATCTTGGTGTGCTGAACATGAATATAACCCTGAAAATTTTTTATTAGCTCTCGTTTTGAAAATATTTCATGTAATTCATTTTATATGTTTCATCGTGTAAATTGGTCCAGTAGGACTGCAACAACATCCTAAATCAGCCTAGAATGATGTAATATTGCACCACATTGCATAATACCATCATGCACACATCATCCAGAGTTGATGGCATCATTTTCTGATGCAATGCAATACTACTGCCAGGCGGCTGCTGAAGTAAGCTGACGTCAGCAGTGCACTATAGAAAGCCCTGTCGGAAAAGTTGAGCATTGAAAGTATTTCAGACTTTGTGCGAGACAGTTTAAGCTACTGTTCCATAGAACAGTTACCATTTTATCCATTTAGGCACAATACAGAACAGTAATGCCTCGAAAGTGTATTAATAGCGTGGACAATTTCTGCTCTATTTGAGGGGAAGTGACATTTGCCAACCAGAAGAAAAGTATCATTTCTCAAGTGAAGAAGGCTTATCATCTTTACTTTGGATGCAGGGTTGGTGACCAAGACAAGCCTTCAGTCCTGCATAGATGCTGTGCTCCATGTACAACACAGATTTCCCAGTGGTTCAATGGCAAAAGACCGTCAGTGCCGTTTGCAGTCCCCATGGTGTGGAGAGAGCCAAGCAACCACATAAAAGACTGTTACTTCTGCTTGGTTCCTCCTCTTTCCAGTGGAATAACGAAGCAAAAGAAGTCAAGAA
>PVIJ01012281.1:0-50530 GCA_004024925.1 Scalopus aquaticus
TCACTGAGTATGATTCCCTCTAATTCCATCCATGTTGCGGCAAATTGCATGTGTTTATCTTCTTTCCATGCTGAATAGTACTCCATTGTGTATATGTACCACATCTTCTGGATCCAATCATCTATTTTTGGACATCTGGGTTGCTTCCATACCTTTGCTATTGTGAATAGTGCCGCAATGAACATACGGGTGCATGTAAAGCAATATTTTTGAAGGAGTGATTTTTAAAATGTTCTAGTTCTTTGTTCTTGAAAGTCTTGCTTGCAATGATTGTAATGTCCCACTTCATTTCTGTTATCTCTTCACATCAGTAACTGGTGGGCATCTTTATCTTGGGACTTGAAGCAAATTACGGAGGATTGGTTCAGGGATGACTACAACTGTATGTTTAAAGGCTTACAGTTCTGAAATAAGAACTGTAAGTATACTGGGTAGCCTTCTCAGGAAGGCTACCATGGGCACTTCTGTGTCTAGTGCTGCCTCTTCTTGTCCAGTTTGGCTCTGCTAACCTGGTTACAATTGCCTGGACCTATTATTGGTACCCAGAGGCTTAGAGTCAACTAGCCCTTTTGTTTATGTTCCCCATGGTAGTTCCCTATAGTTAACTAATGACACCCAGAATTTTATTTCTCATAACGATGGAATCTAAAGTGAACTGGAGCAATCATTTAATTTTTAAAAATCTGGAGCAGACATACATTATTTAAAATAACGTTAAAACATTAAGACCAACAGTCATGTGCAATACTGGTATGACTTTTAAAGATAAATATTGAGGCTTCAGATATTTTTTTCAAATTTGCTAAACAATAAAAAGGGCTATATTCTAACAATGGACAACAATTCAGCAACAAAAAGAATTAAGTACTGCTCTGTGTTACACTGTGTGCACTTCAGAAAGACTACACTCAGTGAAAAGAGCCAGGTGAAAAAACCCACATATTGTATGATTCTAATTATATAAAATATGCAGAGAAGGCAAATCTATACAGACAGAAGCAGATTAGTGATTGCTTGGGGGCTGATGGTGAGAATGGGGATTAATTGTAAGTAGGCATGAAGGACCTTACTGGAGTAATGGAAATGCTATAAAACTGGATTATGGCAATGGTTGTACAATTCAGTGAATTTATTAAAAATCATGGAATTGTAAATTTAATGGGTGAATCTTATGGTATGAAAATTATACCCCCTAAAGTTGTTTACAAAAAAAAAAAAGAAGAAACTACAAGAAAGAATTAGAAATAGACTGGTTTTTAGAACCTCTGGCGATGTGGGCTCAGCTATTAGGGGTACTTGGTGGAAAAGTTTTAAAGGCATAGCTATAAAGCAATGTGGGCGCATCATCCCTGCAACCTGAAAGAACCTAACCAAGCAATATGTGTTTTGCTTATTGCAAAAAGAAACATGGTTTATTTAAAATAAATATGAATTCTATACAACAGATTTAGCACCTATTTTCCAGTACATTCTCATGAAGGAAATGGTGATAAATCTGAATCCAATAAGGCGAAGAAAATTATCTGTCTTCAGAAAGGGACTGTGATAGTACTTTTCAAACTTCAGTACACATAGATTCATTCATCTGGTGCTCTTAAAATGTAGATTCTGATTAAGCAGGTCTGGAGGTGCCACCTGAGATTCTGCATCTTAACAAGCTCCAGGATGATAATGATGGCTGCTGTTTGTCCATGGAACACACTTTGAGTAGCAAGGGACTAGACCGTAGTGGTCAAGGGTTAAGGATTTGCAATCAGATGAAGAGAGATTCAAATCAGGCCTCTGCTACTCACATGCAGTGTGATTTTGAGCAAGTTTCTTGAGGTCTCAAAGCCCCAGCTTCATTACGTGCAAAGTGAAACTGATACTACTACTGGCCCATGCACTGCTGTAAGGATTCAACACAAACAAAGCACTTAGGAATAGTCCTGGGCACAAAGTGAGTGACCAAAATAGTTGGCATAACCATTATTATTACTCAGATGCTAATCATAGTTCTCCTTTTTTTTCTTCTTTTTCATTTTTTGATATTTTAGGGGCCTTTGGACTGTCTTGGTTTATTGTTAGATTATATCTTCCTCTTGTTTTAACATCAAAGCCTTTATTTATTAAAGTTTACAGAAAGTTGTTAGGGTTTGTTTATGTGTTTCCAAAAGGTTCACTTTCAGTACCCACTCTGCTTAAGAGGTTTGCTTTTCTCCTAGGTTATCTGCAAAATACCTGACTCTGATTTATTGTTTACCCCAAATGGCTTTTCTCTGGGTGGAGCTTAGGTTCTTCTGGCCTTTCTGTCCTGTTTGTGCTTTCTGGGCTGTGGAGTGGTCAGGAATTTTTCAGTTGTTCCACCTTTTTCAGGAAGAATGATTTCCTGATTAGGATTTGAGCTAAAATGGAATTTTCCTTTTGTTGACTAGGAAAATCCTGGAAGCCAAGACAATTCCTGTAAACCAACTTTAAACATCTCCCCACAGCTACCCCCACCACCCTACCTGAATCAGTTCAGAGGATATTCCTGTTTAGCAATTTCATTTTTAATACTGCCTTGTATGAAAGTACATTTCTATAGTGGCCAGTGTTATTGTCTGGATTGAATTGTTCTACCAAGCGGTATCTTGCACATGTGTCTAGGTCATAGAAGGATTATTAAATAATTTTGCATCTATAAGGTATTTAAGTGGACTAGATTGTACCATCTCTGAGATGTGTGTGTACGCATGTGTGCATAACATTTGTATGTGTTCATGTGTATTCAGATGTACCCACATGAGGCTAGACCACCACAAAAGACAAGAGGACGAACAGAGCTACTTCACACTCATGGCTAGAACTTGAGGAAATCCACACTTGGAATGCCTAAATCTTGACTCTGCTGCTAAAATCCCCATAGTGTTATTTTAGATTCCAGAATGATTAACTCATGATTTAGTAAAAGTACTGCTAGGGGATATTATTCAAAAATCCATTTCATTGAGGTATCATTAATATGTCACTAAACGAATGCCTTCTATGTGTACAATTCATGAATCTTGACAAATGTGTGCACTCATGTAATCCCACAATCAATATATAAAACACTTCCACCTCTGCTGGGGGTTTTTAACCCTGATGAATTCCTCTAGTATGGGAAGAAGGGTGAGGTCTACCACTGTGTGTAGGAATTGGACTCTTCTGAAAGGGAAGAAGGGAGTATGTTTCTTAAGGGCTAATAGAGATGGTTTCATCACCCAGAAGAGAATGTGATGGTAGTTGCCCACATGAGAAGGAAGTGAGCTAGGAACTAGAGTATTCCATGAGAAGGTCCCAAGTGAAGGCCTTCTCTTTATTTTTCTATTTTATTTTAAGTCATATTTAGTATTCTGTATTTCGTTTCACCAAATCTTTTACAAACGTACAGATTTTAGTAGTGGTGTTGGCAAGTGTCAAGGGGAAGGTAGCCAAAAAAACTCACTATGTATATGGCATCATCTTGACCGGGGCCAGCAAGGCAGAGGCCTGTCAGGATAAACCAGAGTCTTGGAGCTCTGGATGGACCAGGCACAAAATAAAGCAACTCAAGATGGATCTGAAAATGGAGGGAGCATGTGATGAAAACAAAAGCTGTGCCTCAGACTGACTGACTCAGAAGCAGATGTGAGATGAATATGACAGAGGTAACCCTTAAAACAGTGTCGTCAGATTCAGCAAATAAAAATACAGGATACCCAATTAAATTTGAATTTCAGATAAACAAAGAATAATTTTTAGTATAAGTATGTTCCATTCAATATTTGGGACATATTTATTCTAAGAAAATTATTATCTGAAACTTAAATTTAATTAAGCATCCTGTATTTAACATACTACTTGAAAAGAAAAAATGATTAACATCTGGATTGCAAAGTTAATCACTAATTAAGTGAAATACGGAAAATATAAATCCGCATCTTAGGGAGGTTTGAATAAAAAGTGATATGTGTGTCTGTGTGTGTGTGAGTGTGTGTGTGTGATCAAAGGGGATTAAGGCTCAAAGACCAATATATTTATTTTTGTTCTGAACATAAAGTGAATTTGATATTTTATTTTATTTGAATCTGTTTTCTGGAAAGTAAGTATATTTTTGATTTTTAGTTCTAAACTATTTAGAACTAAAAAGTACGTTTGAGTGGGTTATGGCTTCCTTAGAGGTTGTATTGAGCTGAGCATCATTTCAGCAAGAACAATTTCGTACCTATAAGCATTTGTTGATAGAGTGGGTCACAGAAGCTAACAACCTTTTTAATTCCCTCTTCACCATTAAAAAAAGATCACTCCTATGAAAGTTTTATATATTCATACTAAAAAAAACTTATGTGCTAAAATACTTATTACCAAAAAAGTGGCCATCTTTCATCAACCCTTCTTCATACTCTATTTTCAATCCTCAGAAACAACCACTTTCAATTCTTTTTAGAATTATTCCTTATTTATCCATCCACATATCAAATAATATTCTTATGTTGCTGTTTAATAACATTATTTTTAATTATATGCTAGTTGAGAATGTCATACCTTATATCCCTCTCCACAATTCTCTTTCTACTTCCCCTGTCTGCCATACCCAATATATCACAACTTTTAGTTCAATGAAGAGTTGATACTAACATTGTTCCAACTTATGTCATTTACTGCTGAAAATGTAGTAAATTATGGTTGTGGTTTACACAATTTTTGTTTTTACTGGAGTTAATAGTTGCTTCTATTTTTACTGTTGACTAGCTTTCTATAGACTTCTATTTTTCCAAATGTTCTCACTGATCTGTTAAAGATACCAATATATTATGATCAAACATACCACATAATCTGTTCCAATTTTTTTTTCTCTCTGGAGACCTCCCTACAGCTTTTTATCTTATTTCATCTGAAAAATAGTTAATCTCTAGGCCTCCACACTGCTGTCATGACGAGCCTTTCCTTCACTATCTGCTTGTGAATTTCCTTCACTTTTTTCTTCTGTTGAACATTTTGAGAGCGCACAGCTCTCCCTTCCCTTTACTTAGTAACTTCCCATTAAAACCATGCATGGGATGTTTGTTTATTTGAACATTTTCATGTTTGTAAAGTATTTTCTCTTTGTTCTTGTTGATGGTTACACTTAGTGTAGAATTTTAATTAAGAATAATGATCCTCAGAAATCTGGAAATATCTAGGTGTGGCCATTCTTGTTCCTAGTATTTTTTCATGATGGCCTGGAGTCAGCTGAGGCTGTTATTATTCACTATATTTATCATTTACACAACTAGAGACTCATATCTTCATCTATGGGATATCTTCTGTTCTGTGGCTTCGAAAATTTTACATATCCTTTTTCTCTGTTATCTTTCTGGAATTTATATTAATCAGATACTTGACTTTCAAATTATTTAAGTTTATTTTTTTCCCCTTCCATTTACCTTGTCTTTGGAGTATCATTCTACTTTCTGGGTTAGTTTTATCATTCCATTTCCTAGGTAAGTTCCTGAAATTTATCATCTAGCCTTTCTAGCAAACTTTTAGTATGAATTAAATTTTAAATGATAGCTCTTTATTGTGATTTGATGGCTACTTTTCTGTTTGTGTAACTAGCTTATACTTGTTTCACAAGTGAAAAATATCTTCTTTTAGCTTTCCAAGGATATATAATAAAGATAATTCAAACTTATTTCTCCATTTCTTGTCTCCTTTAAGTCCTCCCTCCTTCCCTCTCTCCCTTTCTTATCTTTCAGGCCAGAGATCTGCTCTCATACATGTTGTTTCTTGATACATAATGGAGAATGAAGCACTAGAAAACACAATGGAATTGGGGGGGGGTCTCTACTGAGGATGGTGAGGTAATGAGTGGGTATTTCAATTGGGGGACTCCACATGTCTCAAAAGCTTTCATATTCGTGGTGTTCTTCCCTAGGGAAGAATTTCCAGCTTTTAGACTGGAACTGAAAACTAAGCAATTAAAACCCACACAAACTGAACCATAAGAACTTCTTTCTTCTTCAACATGCCCTAAAATGATAAGCAATGTATTGTCCCTTCATCCCACTCCTGCCTGAAAGCTATCTCCTCTTCTTCTCTCTTTATTCTTTAGGGTTACACAATTTTTAATTCCTCACTGGGGCAAAGAAATAAAAAATTTCAGTATTCCTTTACTTTTCAGTGGGAGGCCAGGAAAGGGAGAAGACTATGGAGGATAATTTATCTTTATTTAGAAGCCCAAGACAACTACTTTTCACAAACAATCTTTATCAATCAAGTCCCCTTAGTTTCTATCTAAATAGACTGTGTTGAATATATTACTCTTCTTTCCAAACAGACTCTAAGCTGAGTAGACTCTTGCTTTATATAAGACTCTGTTCTTATTGACTTTGGTTTCTTTTTTTTTTTTAAAGATTTATTTATTCATGCATACAAGAACTGGGGTGTAGGGTGGTGAGAGGATTCACCAGAGACAGAGTGGGGAGCAGAACAGGCAGATGGACTGAAATGCACTGCTGAGGGAAGCAGCAGGTGAGGGAGGAGAGGTGTGCTGCACCATGTGGGAATCTCCCGGGCCTGGCCAGGGATTGAACTAGTGCTTCAGTGGCTGCGAACAGCTTCACAGGATGAGACTTAAGCTGCCGCGCCACCAGGGAGGCCCTTGAGTTTGGTTTCTAATTCCTGCACTTTAGGTCATCTTTTGCTTGGGCTCATTTTAATGAATAGAAAGAAATAGGCCAACCGGGAAAGAGCTTCAAAATGTAGGTGCTGGGAAATGGGTTGATGAAAGACATGTGAGCACAATTAAATGTTCAAAGTCCCATTGAGTCTAAATAGAGATTCTTTAACACTGGGTCCTTTAATCAAGAGTTTAAAAAATTCTGCTGAAGTGAACATGTACCTTTATTACAGGAAGTAGGATAATAATGAAATACAATTGTGGAAGCAGTGAAATACATCCAAGACTCCATGAAGCAGTCACAAATCCATTATCATTCACAATAGACCCAAATATAAAGAGTGTGATGGAAATCTTTTGGACATCTGTGATTTTTAAATCTATCTATGATAGCTTAATGACATTTCCTGAAGTGTATTAAGAATATTCCTAACCTTCCCTAGGGAGAAGTGAGATTGCAGTTATATTTTTCTTTGAAGGCTCTGCGGATAATCCTGCCGTTTGCCAATTGACCTTATTATAAAGTTATTATACTTGAGGAAATTGTGGAGTTTTTATGATCTCAAATGAGTTTGAAAAAAGCAATATTCCCTTAGATTGGTGCAGCAGTTTGGGAATGAATGGTGAAGTAAAATAATATTTACTGAATGCCTACTTTATGCCAGACATTGTGTTAGAATTTTATTTTATTTTTTTCAAGATTTATTTATTTATGCATACAAGCTGGGGTACAGCCCAGAGGCGTGAGGAGCGAGAGGGTTCACCAGAGATAGAGTGGGGAGCAGAACAGGCAGATCGACGGAAACACACTGCTGAGGGGAGCAGCAGGCGAGGCAGGAGAGGTCTGCTGCACCATGTGGGAATCTCCCTGGCCAGGGGTTGAACTCGCATCGCCGCTGCCGACAGCTCCACAGCGCAGTGCCTAACCGCTGTGCCACCGGGGAGACCCCTCATTGTGTTAGAATTTTAAATGCTTTGTCATTATTTAAATCTTTTGATTCAGGTTAGGGTTGTATGCTTTCTATTTAGGTGAGAAAACTGAGGTCATATGGGGGGTAAGTGGTGGAAGCATATTCTGATAGAAGATATTTTAGTTAGGCTAAAATAGTGGATAATATAGGTATTCTGCCCAATCCTCTAAGATCTGATTCCTCTCTCTCTCTCTCTCTCTCTCTCAATCTGTGTGTGTGTGTGTGTGTGTGTGTGTGTGTGTGTAGCTTCACTGTGCTTTTGCTTCCACCAGTTACTATCTGCACTTATTTCAGAGAACTGCATACAGGATGCTGCAGCCCACTTATCCTGGGGTCACCTTTACCTAAGGAATATCAGCCATAAGATAATCAAAGCTCAATATTTTAATCTCAAATTGGGACCACTGTGAGCTGTTAAATTACATATTCTTGATTCAGTTTCCTCTTTTCAACTGCAGCTCCTTCCTGGGGAACTCTGCCTGAGAGCGCCTCCTTCCTTAGTGACTTTACCTTCTCTACCTTGCCCCCCTCCCCTGTGGCACACTCCCTTACAGGTGTCTCTTAGTAAGCTTTCTCTTATTCCTTAATAAGTCACTTGTACATGAATCCTTGTCTCAGGGTTTACTTCTAGAAAACTTGACCTAGAACAGGATAATTTTGTTTGCACTACCTTATTGTGAGAGTGCCTAACCAGCTGGTACACAACAGGGTGGAGGGGATATCGAAGGGAGGCGACCTCATGTCTCCTATTTTCACTCTGATTTGTGTCAAACACACCATTCATATATTTAGAAATTCAAACTTTTTACCCTGATCTTCAAGACCTCACATGATATAAATTCAATGTACTACTCCAACTTTATCTCCTTTTCCAAGCATGTGGCCTTCTTTCTGTGACGGTTCAAAGGCACAAAGCTCATTACTGCCCCAGGGCTTGTACTTATTTGCTCCCTTTTTCATGATTTAAGTCTCAGTTCAAATGACATTACTTTAGAAAAACCTCACCTGACCATGCTATCCAAAGTAACTCTCTTATCATTAAAAATCACCTTAGTCTGTTTTATTTTCTTTCTAGCATTTATTGTTACATGAAATTGCTTCATTTATTTATTCATTTCTTGGCTTATTGTCTCTTCTGCACTAAAATGTCATTTCCATGAGTTCAGGAAATGTGTCTGTGTTGTCCACTCTTATCTGAGTGCCTAGTTCAGTGCCTGTTTCATATCATAATCAATATATGAGGAACACATGAGCAGTGTGGTGAAAATACGTGCCTCCACTGAAAGGGCAAAGTAAGAGTCCTTCCTTCTATGGCTTTGGCTTTTTCACTCTCTCCTTTCTATTATGTTGGTTTGTCAAGAATATCAGATTAATTGAGGTGGAAATAGAAATCTATGTTCGACTGATCCGAGGCACACAGCAAGGAGACATGTCACAGGATATGGGCGACACAGATGGCCATATGCTGTGTTAATGATATTTGATTTGTGTTCAGAGCAAGTCTATGCTGCCCTTTCTGAAGCGTGGTTCTAATATTTTGGACTGAAAACTTTTCTGTTGGCCCGGGTACATCTTTTTCCTCTCCCTTTCCCCAAAGGTATTTTTTATTCACTTCATCACTCTGCAGAACAGAAAGATTAATTCCCATGACCCTATCCCTCCAACTCTATTCCAAGAGGGTCTTCAATAACGTTTTCAAGTAGGTATTTTGGTTGGAAGTGACAAACTTCCACTTGGGGACACTTGGACTGCGTAAATATTATGTCACTGGGACAGTTCATCTTGGTGCAATTATGACCCTTGCACCAGGAATGACTGACAACATGACTGTATGTGGAAAGATGAAAAATATCAATTGCTAAACTTGTTCCATAAATGTAGAACAGCAAAAATGCAACAATTCTTGGCTGAACCTGCATATCTCTGGTGCACTGTTACTGGAATTTTGCAATAATAGCGAATTTCTTTCTGTTTATCAATGTCATTTTTTTTCACCGTCTGTGTGTTTATGTTACAAGGTCCTTTCTTCTAGAGACTTTTGGGGAGGGTTAACAAGAGGCGTGGTAGTCATGAGTCAAACAGGGTATGGAACAATCTAGAGAAGGGGCCAAGGTAAAAGGTCTTGCCTGCAAATAGAGAGGAAGGAAAGAGGAAGTGGAGTAATAAACACAGGTACTCCAAATTCAGCGGTCAAGCCAAGAGTGGGACCACAAGGAAATAGAACTGTTAAGCTAAGGCTGGAACATGACATGAGAGGAAAGAGAGCACCACTGGTCCACATCAAGATAAGGAAAAGAACAATAAAGTGGAAAATGAATTATTGGGGACTTTGGAAATGGGCTGCATGTTATGCCTTTCTTGAATTGCTGTATCCAACCACGTATGCATCCATCTATCAGGTATTTATTGAGCAGACTGTTTCGTGTCCACAATCACTCTGGCTTATGTGTTTAACTGTTTGTATCTCATTCACTAAAAAGTATTGGCCGCTGAACCACTTTACAGTCTAAAGGGTTTCTCTGACAGCCTTCTTAGCTTTCTGACTTCCCTTCAGTGGTTTTTGATCTCTAGTGGGGGGAACTGAAGTAGAAGTTGTAGTGAGAGAAGAAGGGATGTGGTGTTTGTGGGGATGAGTGGACAGGACATTGAACAGGGTTGTGGGAGGGGGGAAGTATTTCTGCTCATTTATTCTGGTAAACACTCAGGTGAAACTTGGGCAAGGATGACATCCTATCGCCCCAAGAGCCTCTGTACATATTTAACAGCATGTACTCTTTGATTAGTAGGGCAATCTAAAGATAAGCTTGGTTTGAGAGTCCATGGTTCCTTTTGCCTACTCTTTCCTCTTGTACTCCATCTTCTAAGCATATAGTAGAATTGTACTTTCTGGTTCCATTGTAGATTGGGGCCCATATTGTTAATTTCTGCCAATGAGCTGAGATGAGAAGTGACATGTGTCTCTTCTGAGCTGAAGCATTTAATTTCAGTGTGAGAACTTCCAGAATGCTCTTTTTCCCTCAGCCATTGACATCTGGCAACATAGGATGAATTGGTGGTTGTTCTGTCAGCCTGGATCCTAGGGTAACAAGATTTTGGAAACAGTGCCCCACATTTACCTGTGATATATAGGGAACATGAATGAGAATAACTTTGTGGTAGCTAGTTACTAAGATTTGGGTTTTGTTTGAAACAAAGCAGTATGTAACCTAGGCATTCACAATAGGAATTATATCTTTCCCAAAGGGGTAAAAGTTGGTTTTTAGGTTGAGTAAAAGTATATAGTTTATATATCCTGTAATAAACAGATGTATAGCACATCTGTGGTATTCAAATTTCATAGAGAGAATTAGGAATAAATGTCTGTAAAAAGGTTTTTGAGGAGGTGATAATGAAAAATAGGCGAGGAAACTGATCTAGATTATCCTGAGTAATATAATTACAAAACACAATCTTTGTCCTTTCTCATTGTTCCTTTCCGTATCCTTTCCCTCCCTTCAATGGTACCTCTAGAACATTACCATGGCTTAGATGAATATATGTTTGCAACTTTTCTTCAATTTTCTGTTCTTTCGTCCCATAAACACATAGAAATTCCAGGCTCAGGCTTGATTTTTGACTTGGGAATAGATGCACAATTTACCCAGGACCTCCATGACCTTTTGACCTCTCTTGAATAGAATGTTCTTAAAATTTTCTTAATGATCTTTTATGGGGAGGGGGTGAGGAAAGGAGAGCCAGGGTTAGCTTGTCTATGGGGACTTTCCAGAAGTTCGTCTTGCCTTGAGGAATAGTAAAGAAAAAAGTACATTAATCTTTTACTTAAGACACTGAGGATTTTTGGACTTAAAGTGTAAAGAAAATTAGAGATAACTTTTCTATCATTAAGATCTGATGAAAAGAAAGATTTTGCAGCTCAACATTAGCCTTGTAAGTAGATAGGAGGAGGCAGATATCCACGGGGCACCCCGGGACAAAATATTTCCCCAACTGGAGAACACTGTCTTTTGTAAAATAAAGCAAGTGATGCAAATAGAAACCATACCTTGTAACTCAAAACTATTCAGCAAGTCAATGAGAAATAAGATCTACTTCTTGGGTAATGTTCTGGAGATGAGCCTGTACTCTGAGAGACAGAGCAGCATCGAGCACCATCAGAAGCTGAAGCCTCGCTAGAGTGTGGGACCATGCTAATGCCCTTCTGCTTGTTCAGATGAGCTTCAGGCTTGAGATGAACCGCTTGGCATATATTCATGGCCTAGTAAATAAATGTTAAGTGAATGCATGTATGAGGGAATGTCTGTCATCAACCATGATGGTTCCCAGGGAATATGTCCGGACTATGAAGATGTCCTGTCCTGGGAACAAGGGAGGACCAATGAGTGAGGAGGTTGAGGAGGATGATCCTGTTCCCCATCTTATTTCCACTTTGTCAACTGTTGTCAGCAAATAGGCATTTTTTCATTTTAAAAATTAAAATAAAATAAATCAGTATTTTGGTGATATAGTTGACATACATTACTAACTGTGTAAGTTTAAGGTGCACAGCATGATGGCTTGACTTACATATATATGAAATGATTACTGCAATGTTTAGTAGAATCTGTTATCTATAGAGGTAATAAAAAGGAAAATCATGTTCTTGGGGTGGAATGTCTAATTGAATACTCCCCAGGGGGTGGCGACTTCCTTCCTCCCTCCCTCCTTCCCTCTCTTTCTTTCTATTTTACATCATTGTTTGTTTTTGTACAATTATGCTTTCTCCTCTCAGGTGTAGTCCCTGTAGAATTCCCACCAGTTCACCTGTGTACCATCACCATAGTCCCTTGTGCCCTTCCCTCCCCTTTTGTAATCCCTCTCCCTTCCCCTCCCCTGCAGTGTCTCTGATTTATAGTTCCCTGTTAATTTTGTTTATTTATCTATTATTATTATTATTTTTCCTGATCCCTCATTTGGTTCCCTTATATTCCTCCCATATGTGAAACCATCTGATACTTTTCTTTTTCCTTCTGGCTTATTTCACTGAGCATAATCCCTTCCAGCTCTTCTTTATCTAAATTCAGAAGGTCTTCTGAAATAGCTCCTCTATTCTTTATCCCTTTTGCTACAAGTCCCTGCTATACAAAGTGTAGGCTGTGGGCCAGAAGACTCAATCTCACGTGACAGCTTGTTGAAATGCAGAATCTCAGACCTGGCCCCAGACCCACTGAATCAGAATCTGTGCTTCCTCAAGATCCCCAGGTGACTCATCTGCACACTGAAGTTTGAAAAGCACTGCTGTAATTAATTATTAAGAAAACATATTGCTTCTTATAAAACTGTAAAAGACAGACTGTGTAAATAAGTAATTGGTCACATCTGTGAACTAGAAAAGGGAAGTATTATGTGAGAGTGCAAGAGGGTGGTCCTCAGGAAGGAGGAGTGTCCCAGGACCCCACCCCCACCTCAGGCGGGAGAGAGCCAAGACACCTAGGACTACGAATCCCAGAATGCCATCCTCACCTAAGAAAGGATACTGAGGACTGAGGGAGGAGTTAAGGAGGGGTTTTGGGACTTAAAAACCAGACCTGGGGGGTTGGAGAGGCCTATTGGTCCGTGGTGTGGATTGGTGAGAGTTTTTCCTGGGTAGGTGAGAAGAGTCCAGCTCAGCGAAACTGGTAGGACGTTTTCACCAATTTATTTCTTTATCTTTTCTTTTCCCCTTTTGTAAATAAATCTTTTTATTAATTTTATTGTGTGTGCCTGCATTTGAGTTTTTTAAGTCTCTTTTAAGTGCAGGGGTAAGAACCCAGACAGGCACCCCACGGGGTTACCCTGTAACAATAGGATACACCTGAGTCCCCTACATCCTCTACCCAGTGAACCAGGCATTGGTATCCCTTCTTTTGGGACAAGATGTTCTGTTTATAATGCTGACTGTGTCAGAAAGAGAGCTGGTCCATGACTTTATGATGACAATACAGTAAGATGTGCTGTTCTGAGATGCGAGAGTAAGGAGATAGAAGGAGATGGGGTGTCCGATATTAAGATACTGCTATGCCAGCCTAGACTGCAGTGGCTGGACTGTGAGGTTAGAAATAACTGTTATTTTGGGTTAATGACATAAAAGTCCAACTATTGCTAGAGGATACTGGGCTATTCTATTTACTGGATAAAGCCTCTGAAGATACTTTTTTCAGGATAAAGAACCATCAAAGAGTTTGAATAGGCAGTAGGGAGAACTTACTGTTTTTTTTTTTTTTTGGTGTTTTTCATTTTTATGTGTTCAAAAGAAAAAGGTACATAGCCACTTAAAAATAATTATGAAAAAGAGGATGAAGCTAACAGAAAACAAGTTCTTAAGAGGCTTAATGTTAATCCAGATCAAATCTCACAGAAATAGGATCTGAGAACTATATGTCTATTATCTATATTCTCTTCAGTCCAAGAGAAATGCTTCCAGGGTAAACCCACAAAACTATCAAAGGAAGGAAATATCATAGCCTCAATGTACTTTGACTTGAGCAAGAAATTTGAAATATAGTCTTTTATCTATATAATAGTTTTGTGGATAAAATAGAAAAATGAGAGTTGGAATTTACTATGGCTATAATCGTGTCTAGTTGATCAACTGTATGTATTTAGAGTGTTGATTAATGGCTCATTCTAACTAAATGTATCATTAAAGATATGTTTGATGATAGATCACAAAAAACTCAGCTAATAGTGGCATAAGAAAGACACAACTATTTCTCATAGCAAGAACTCTGGAGACAGACACAATAAGTATGTTCAGAAGCACCTTCATCTTAATTGTAGTGACTGCCTTCATGCTTGTCACTTCATGGTCACAAGATGGTTGCCATGGCTCCAGGCATCACCATTACATTGAAAGGTAGAATAGAGTATTCAGTGTTAAGAGAGCACATGTGAGGTCGACTGTTTTTTGGGGGTGAGGGAGCAAAATATTTCTTCACATTTCTTCTTCTCTGTAGCCCTCCCTTTATGTCTCACTACCCAGTAAGAGCTGCAAGGGAAAATGGCAAATGGGTTTCTGGCTTTTCTGAACTGTTGTGATGGAAAGACAACAAGGAATAAAGGTTGGGAGAAATGACTATTGGATAAGTTGACCAACTGTGCTTTTCACACTGGGAAAGAGGCCCTTAGTGGTTACATGGGGTTTGTGGTACTAGCACAAGGAAACCACTTATTAACAATTTGAAAAAAGGCACAGAAGTCAAGCTTACAGTATTTTCACCTGAAGCCAGGGAAGACAGTTAATATTTTGGACGGCATAATTTGGTTGAAAAAATTATAGTATTTCCTAAAGATGAAAACTTTATATATAGATGAAACATAAATTACCTGGCTTGGCATCAGTTAATGTGAAAAAATCATTGAGTTTAACTTTGTCACGATCAGTAAGAGAGAGCATCCAAATACATTCAGAAATACACAAATTATGAGTAATGTCACTACTCCCTTTTTTGTGATTTTATCTCTATTTCTATTACTCATTCTTTCTTCAATTTCTAATAGTTACTCATTTTATTATTCATTCATTCATTCAGAATTGCTTCATTGAGTATCTCCTATGTGCATGGCATAGTGCTAGGCATAGGGGAAAGAGTAAGGCAAAAGACAGAGAACAGCAAAATCTGTAGAGTCATTTAATTAGAAAGTGTGATAAATACTACAAAAATAAAAAGTCAAGGAGACTGAAATTGGCACTTTTGATTTGGCCTTGGAAATGCAGGTAGATTTCTCTGAGCAAGTAGTAATTCTGCTGACTGGAAAGATGAAAAGAAGTTAGCCAGGCAGATTCATGTGGAGGAAGCAGGTACAGGCAGGAAAAAACACTTTCAAAGCTGCAGACTAGGAGAGGAGCAGGGTGAGCTTGAGGAAATGAGAGTCCTGTGTGGTTTTCAGGGTGGAACTAGGAGGTGTGGGAGGCAGAAAGGTACCTAGAAATGAGGTTGCAGAACTGTGTAAAGGCAGTTTCTTTAGAGCTTTATGGGTCCTATTAAGGATGCTGGTCTTAACCTGAAAGGGTCAGAGTGCATTGCTTTGCCCTGTAGGAAGATCTCCTGGGGGCAGAGATGGACACCCAGAAACAGGATGATAAGTTATTGCTATTCTACACACAGAGGGGCTGGCAACTTGAAATCTAGGCATAAAGAGAAGAGATATTTAGGATTTGAAGATTGGTCAGATGTGGAATGAGGAAGAGGATGCTTTCAAGATTGATTCCTAGTGCTGCAAATTTTGAAATGGAGTGGATAAATTTGTATTCACTGAGAAAAAGACATGGAAGGAAAAATGGGGTTGGAAGAAGTAGTGAAGGTCAGTTTGGGGGCACATTAATTTGGAGGTGATTGAGGCATCAAGCCATTCTGTTAGGTGGCTGCTGGGTTTATGGGTCTGGAGCTCAGAAGAAATAGCCAGATTGAGATGAACTGTGTAATTACTGCTTGGAGATGGTGAGACTCTAGGAGCAGTGGGGTGAGATTATCTTAGGTAGGTGGCACCCTGGGTAACAGGAAGAGCAAAGACAAGCCTTGATAGAGCAAGCTGGGGTAGGACACCCAGGAGTTGGGAGGGAGGAGGAAATCCAGGAGAGACTGATACTCCAGAAGCCAGAGAGAATGGGCAGGACTGCAGAATGCATGTTTTACCTGCACAGAGTTAGGAGAGTGGAGGGGATAAAAGACCTCTTTACTTGCTCCTGGTCTGAAATTGAAACACACTCTCCCAGATTGCTTATATTTAATGAATAATGTTTAAAATTCCCTATTTTCAGCATTTAAATTGTGTGAGTTTAACCTTTGATCCATCTTACTTTGTAAACCACTCAACCTAAATTACTTTTTGGTGATTATATTTCCCCCCTTTGTGAGCCAGTGGCCCTGAATAGAAAACAAGTTTCCAACCTCTGAGCTCTAGTGGTTTGCATTTCAAAAGACCCTTCAGCTACTGGCCAGACTCTGCTGTAGTGGGTTTGCAGTCAGCCGGCTTTTCACTTCCTCTCAGAGAAGAGCCGCCCGGGTGCTCCCTAAATGAAGACGGGGTGTTGACCTCGAGTTGGCCTCAATCCACTGTGCATTTCAAAGCAGATTAGGGGACGCTTTGAACAAGCCCTTGCTGCACGTCAGGTGTCCTTCCAGGCGCCTTAGGTGGAACTAGAGATGAGTTCCATGAATTGTTAATGCTAGTCAGTAACAGGGCTTTCAATAATTCTTGCCCTAGACACTCTCTAGGTGAAAATCACATTCCAAAGGAGGGCCAAGGCAGTCCTCAAAGAGAATGCCCAGAAGCGATCACCAACAAATTAGAGATGAGAAATTCAGGGGCAAAAGGCAACTTTATTTGATTATTTTTCAAGTCACTAATTTTTCATTCTGAATGGGTATATGAAAATGTTACCTGATACTTTCCCCCCTTTCTGGCAGCTAGGGGTGACTTCTTATAAAATATTTGGTATGGCATCATTTATAATTATTAATGATTTTTTTAAGTTGCTGTGGTTAAATAATAGCTTTGGTTGGGTAGTATAGAATTTTGTGTCCCAAAGCACTTTGAATTCACATGCGCATGCATGCACACACACACAACTATTGCTTACTAGACCTTTTATTTTTAATCTCAAATACTTGCTGTGTTTCTTTCTGTAAAACCCCTCCCACCACCTTCTTCCTGCCCACCCATCCCGCTTCTTTGGCATGCATTTTCTTTCCTCTGCAACCACTGCCTTCACCCCTTCCTTGCTAAGTGAATTCTCTCCAGGCACAGTGACACCTGGCAGTGAAAGAAGAAATAATCGACTGCAGCTGAGAAATATTCCCCAGTGATAGCTGCAATACTAAAACTTCAGCTTCACGTCAGGGAGAGAAACAAACTGAGTGCTTGCAGGAAGAGGGTTCCCTTTTCAGTGTGAAAAAAATTATAAACAAAGTACAAAGGACTAGAAAAAAGCTGGGCAATAAGACTTTCTTAATATTATCTACAAAAGAATTGCAAAGTTGTAGGGTTTAAAAGGACCTTCCTGGGTCACTTAGTACAACCCCCTGACTCCAGGCAGGAGGGGTCTGAAGTGTTTTAGATAGGGGGCTGTCCATATCTGATTTTAAAATTAAGTCTGGGGGTGAAAAATTACACAGCTTCCCTTGATAGCCAGTCCCAGTCCGTAATAACAGTGATGGAAATGAGGATGGTTCACTCTGAGCTGTCTGACAGCATCCTGTCAGTTCATGAAGAGTTGTGGGCAGCACTGGACGGGTCCACATCTAGTTTTTTCTAACTCAAGTCCCCTGTTCTAACCTCCTCATTTTAGCTTTCATTTTACAACCATGACAGTTCAAAGACTTGCTTTTTTGCTCTTCACCCTGTCCTCTTGCTTTCTTTTAAACTAATTCCTTTTTGTTTAGACAAAGTAGGAAAATGTGACCTATAAGCCAGAGAAAAAGTCAAGGGAATTGATTCCCATGTGGCACAGAAGTTGAAATTAGCAAATGTCAGCTTTTAAATAGCCATTATGAATATATTAAAGAATCAAGTGGAAAAGATAAAGAACATGTCTAAACAAATGTAGAATTTCATCCAAAAGAAAAAAGAGAAGATGTTCAAATGGAAATGCTTGAACTGAAAAAATCTAGCAGAATTGATTTTAATAATTCAATTGATACCCCTAGTAAGAAGTAAGGATCAGCAAACATGGAAACAGGTTAGTAGGGATGATACAAGTTGAAAGCAAAAAGAAAATAAGAACGAAAAGCCCAAAAGAACATCTAAGACCAGAGGGAAAATATCAAATGATCTAATATAAGTATACTAGGAGTCATAGAAAGAGAGGGGAGAGAGACACTGTGACAGAACAAATCTTTGAAGAGATAATGGCTATGAATTTTCCCAACTTGATGAAATACAACAACCACAGGTCCAAGAATTTTAATGACTCTCAAGCAGGATAAGCTGAAAATAAACCACAGGCAAACAGTTAACTTTCAAAAAGCAAAGATAAAGAGAATTTGTAAAATTAGCCTGAAGAATAAAATATATTATTTATAATGGCAGATATTTCACCAAAAATGATGTATATAATATATAATTCTCTAGATACACATAACCTGGAAAAGTTATTGGCTATTTCAAACAGGGTAATAAAAATGTATTGTGGGATTATAACATATGTAAAAGTAACTTATGTGACAGCAGGAGCATAAAGGCTAGGAAAGGGATAAATACAATTAGATTGCTTAAGTGTCCTTAATTATTCATAAGGTATTTTAACATTATTTTACTGTGATAAAGATTCAAATTTTAATTTCTATGTCATTAAAAAATGACAAAGTATATTTAAAAAATAGGAGTGATTTAATGGAATACTAAAAAACAACAAATAAAACTCGATTAACCCCAAAAGAAAGTAGGGAACTAAGATGAGATAAAAGGAAGAGACAAAATAAATAGAAACATTTATGAAGCTAGTACCTTGAATCTGAACATCTCAATAACGAGAATGAATGCCAAAGTGATACCAGGCAAAAGGGGTTTCAAAATTGCCAAAGGCACTGCCCAAATTGCTAACAGGTCACTATCTTGGTTCTTCACCCGTGCACATATTTGTAAGACTACTCAGGTTTAGGAAACTACAACAATGGGATTTATTTAACAAACAGGGAAAAGCAAAGAATTACTGAAGTTAACATATGGCCGTTTACCTTACTTAAAGCAATGTCTAGTCCTTTAAGTCCCAGAAAAGTAACAAAGGGGGCGTCTTCCCGCCACTGCTGATGTGGAGCTCCTCTTCCAAACAATAGGCCACGTTTCCAAAATGGCATCTTCCTTCTTCTGCAGACATGCAACAATCAGACTGTAGGCCAGGTTCCAACTCACGGGGACGAGACAGAACACAACTGGATATGTTCCCAGAACTGCAATGGTGCCCCAGCACAGCACCAGGCCAACAACACTGCAAACAGCAACTATAGCGGCCAGACGGCCCAACAGACTGCACTCATGCATTTTAGGAAGGCACCCACTTCGGGCCTCTGCCTTCTTCCTTCGGCTGCAGTAAAAACAAAACTGGGAGCAGTTTCCTTTGCTCGGCTACTTGCAAAGCCTTCAAAGTCGCTGGTCCCAAAGTCACTAAAGATTCCAAAAACGCTCAATCTGAAACTCTATATCTCCGCGGCCCAAAAACTTCTGGCGTCTGATTTCCAAACTCTCAATTTTGGCAGCTGCATTTTCTGCCGCTGATTCCTCGATGCCTACATCATGACAACTACCTTCTCCTTCTCCTTCAGTCCCTTTTATTTCTCATCAGACTCTCCACCCCAAACTGCAAACTTAGCATTTTCCCTGGGGCTATTCATTCTCATCAGCAAACCCTCTCCAGGGGGCACCAACTTTACAGGCCTTTGGACTCAGCCTGGTCACAAAAGGATTCCATATAAAAGGGAAAGAACCTCAGATTATTAAAAAGCAAGATCCAATTACATGCTTTACTTAAAACAACAGGGTGATAGGTACAGTGTGGTGGGCAAAAGGTAAACCATGTAAACATTGAACATAAAGCTGATCTGGTTGTTTTTTTAAGATTTATTTATTTTTGCATACAAGCTGGGGTGTAGGCCCAGAGGTGTGGGGTGGTGAGAGGATTCACCAGAGACAGAGTGGGGAGCAGAACAGGCAGATCTACTGAAGTACACTGCTGAGGGGAGCAGCGGGTGAGGCAGGAGAGGTCTGCTGCGTCATGTGGGAATGTCCCTGTTCAGGGACTGAACTCATGCTGTAGTAGCTCTAGATAGCTTCATAGTGTTGTGCCACCAGGGAGGCCCTGATCTGGTTTTCTTAATATCAGAAAAATAAACCTCAAAACAAGAGATAAAAAGGCCTATTTCATAATGATAATGAAAAGGTCAGTTGATCCATAAGATGTATTGACCTGAATGTATATACTTCTAATGACAAAACACCAATAAACTTGAAGCAAAATTGATAGAACTAAAGGAAGAAACAGACTAATCAGCCATCTTGAAAGTTACTGAAAATTCTCTTTGTGTAAATGAAGGATAAGCCTTCTCAAGATGTTCAAACAGGCTTTCCTGAGGTGTGTCACTTAGGCATGTGGACTATATTGGTCTGAGGTCAATTGAGGCTCTGCAGACTCACAAGAAACTTTTACCACTCCCTAAACTTCTTAGAAGAATGAAAATTGGGGCATTACTCAGAATTAGGATTTTCACTAGAAATAACCTTTCTCTGGGAAAAGCCTATTTATATGACATGACAAATTTATAATGACAGAGCATCTGTATTCCAGAGCATCTTCATCATATGAGCTACCTTTTTTTGCCACGTGAACCCTCCTCCTCAATCCCTGAAACTCTAGGCCCCTATTCCATTTCTTAGGTCAGGATCAAGATCCTCATTTTGCCCCATTGGCTTTAGAATCTAGATCCATGTAGATTCTCCATGTGTTCATAATTAAATGTATTCTTTTCTCCTACTAATCTGTCTAATATTAATTTGATTGCTCAACCAGCCCAAGAAGAACCCATAAGGGTATGGGGAAGTCTCCTCCCACTCCCAATATTCCCAATTCATACATGTACATGTGGACACTCCCAAATGACCAAATCTCTGGGATTTTTGTAGACTGGATCATGTCTCCAGGGTTATGGGAATAGAAGGAATTCTGGCCCATGACATGAGCAGATGAGCCCCTCAATGGTAGCCCTATTTTCCAGAAATCCTGGAAGGGGTCATGCAAATGGAAAGATGCAGACACTTTGCCCTCCTAGCTGCCAGATGGGTTCTGTCCTCTCAGTTATGAAAAGCCTCCCATTTCACCCAGTGATAATGCTTCACTGGTATGCCATGATGTGGAAAATGTGGTTTTGTTTTTTTCTTCCCTTTGCTCTTCCCATTCCCCAGCTGTTCTTCTTGTCAGGCCCTGGTTTGTGTTCTGAGTGGAGCTCTGTGAAGTCTATTGTGGTCTGTAGGGCTCTGACCACCTGGGGCTGTTCTGTGCTTACAGTTTACCCCAGGCCATCGTGGAAATACTGTGCATTGCTGAGAGAGCTGCTTGAAAGTATGAGTCCTGTCCAGCCCTTGGTGGTACTGCCTACTACCCAGGAGATGGTGGTGTGGGCTTTCTGGTAGACAAAAGTCAACTTTTAAATACAGGAGGAAAGGATTTGGCATAACTTCTTCTGCCCTAGATAAAGAAACAGTAAAATTTTTGAGCTCAGAAATATTAAGAGAGATTTTGAAACACTGGAGTCTTTTTTGAAGGAGGCCAACCTTGAGGCCAAGTTATCAGAAATACTGAGCCTGGAGGCAAATACTAAAAAAACTTAAAAGGTTCCTTACTGAGGTTAAAATAGACTTGTCAGTAGATGAATGGAGGGAAGAGAAATCTAAAAATTCAGGAGGAGAGTTGAGGAGGACTCAAACCACAAGAATGCTCAGTTGCTAGAAGATAAATCAGAAACCATTCCATCCCAAGTGGCTGAGGCCAAAACATGCTGAAATTTCTGTTAAAACTATGAGGAATGACTAATGGCAGAAGTAAAAAAAGGTGTAGGTGAACAAGCCCATCCTTAGGAAAGCATGCCACTTCTTTTGTAACAGGCTGAGAAAGAAGGAAAGAGTGAAACAATAAACAGAAAGAACGTTGCCAAAGATTCTAAAGCAACAGTTCTCAAGTTTTTTGGTATTAGGACCCATTTACATTTTAAAAAATTATTGAGAACCCCAAAGGGGTTTTTTTCTTGTGGATTATATCCACTGATATTTACTATATTTGGAATTAAAATGGAGAAAATGTAAGGAAAATATTTCTACACTATTGTAGCTATAATCATTAATGATATAATCATCTTATTTATTATTACAAACCTCTTACATTTAAAAATAAATAACAAATTTTAATGAAGATGTCAAATTTTCCCTAAACTAGGATTGGTGAGAAGACTGGCATTTTTTTTTGTGGATTTCCAATTTTTATAGATCTGACTGAATAAAAAGTAGTTGGAGTCTTATGTCTGCTTCTGCATTCAATATAGTGTGGTAATTTAGATATATGAAGAAAATTTTGCCTTACACAAATATGTACTTGGAAAAGGAAGGTAGATTTAACAGCCTTGTAGGATAATTTTGTGTATTCTTTTGCTATTATACTAAAACTTGGCAATTGCTTATTAAAGGGTAGTTGCAGTATGGAATCTGACATCATACCAATGACATTTTCATACTTGTACACTAAAATTCATTGATCTCTCTTGCACTTTGTATATAGATCTTTTCCTATGTATGCTTTTGGTCATTTGAAAAATATTGGTCACTGATTTATTCAAATCTTCCAAATGTTTACATATTTCAATATAAAACATCAAAATATTTTATGTGTTAATATCACCACTGACAATCAAAAAGACTTAAAGTATTGGACACTATCAAAATCTTGGTGAACAAAACAGTTTTTCCAAAATTTAGTCTTCATTTGAAAACTTGAATCCTATCATTGGCAAAAAAAATACTGTCAACTGTTTTCCTTGAAGTAACAGACTTCATTTATTTTCAAGAAACTATCTGCCAAATACTTAACTCTGTATGGGATTTATCAGTTTTTCTTTCAAGTGAATATAGTGTTCTATGGAAAAAGTGGCTAGTTCAGCTTACAACTCAATCACTTGCACAAGTGTTTTCCCTCCAGGAAATCATCATATCTCAGTATAAAGCATAAATATTTTATGTCCATAAAATATTTGTTGTTTTACATATCAGAATGACATATACCAAGGAGTCAAATTAGTGAGTTTTTTCCTGATTCATCAAGGGCACTTTTAAATGGAGCTGGTCTTTTTAGAATTTTAACTGAGATTGCAGGGTGATGAGGAATACAGAGTATAGGTATTATTTGGTGACTCTGCCTTGGTGCAAACTAAAGTGTCACCAGTTTTATCTGTTACTGTTTTTGCACCAATTGTGTAAATGTTAACTGTGAAAAAAAATAATGTCTCAGTGTTAGTATGAAACCGTTTTATCTCCAAGATGCCCCTAGTCCACTCCTAGGGGCCCGTGGACTACGCCTTGAAAACCACTGCTCTAAAGCATTCACTAAGAGGCTGCTAAAGATGGCAGTTTTGGCTCTTGTCCTTGGAAAATAAATTAAGGGTACCAGGAAATGGACATAATGAGAGTCAAAATTGGACACAACCTAGATGTCTAGTCAGTATGAATTTGAGGAAAATTATGCCACCCAACTAATTACTGTTTTATAAACCCTTGAAGTAGAAAATAACCAAATATGCATTTAACTACACAGAGAAGATTAAACAATTTCTAGCAGATTACATCACAACTTTCCAAACAAACAAATGAATGAAAATGCATTGTTAAAATCAGAAAATGCAAAGATTAAGTGAGGTTCAAAAGTTTCAGCATAAACTTAAAGGTCCAGTTGCATCAAGATATGACATGAAATTTCTCAGGGAGTTATCCTGTAAGAGAAAAATGATTTAAAGACTGAAGGGAAATTTCCAAAGAGATAAAAACATGAGCCATGCCATGAAGTGCTGGGTGCCAAAGGAAATAAAACAAACAAACGGATGAAAAAAAGGTCAAAGCTCCAGAAGAAATGGAAGGGCTTATTTGTCCTTTGAAAAGCCAGCTCTTTGCTTGTGAGAACAGCTCTTGAAATGCAGATGACAGTTTATGCTGGCCAAAGAAACCTCTGTGACTTAGGAGAAGAAAATGCACATGGGAGGCCAAAATCAGGTAAAAAAAAGATGTTAAATTTGAGATTTTAGGAAAGCATCTTCAAGACCCGCACAATCCAAGAAAGCATTTGGTAGAAGAGAACCTGAAATCTTCTGGATCATTAGAGCATTAAGTCAGATGACATGTCCAGTTGGGATGGTTTAGGGATTCAGGGTTCAAAGATGCCCTGTATCCCCAGGCAGCAGATGTGTCACATTCATGGGATTTAGAGCCCAGGATGATATAATGTCCATCAGGTACTACTGTGCCTATATGTAGTGCCGAGATATACTTTCCATATCGTGGTCCAATGCTTTTTCCACATATGCAAGACAGAATTTGCCTTTCTACTTTTGACATTGGTCATTTTTCCTTACTAATAAGGTTCACAAGTTTAATGGGCCTTCTTTTGAGGGAACGATTGGTCCACATCTTAACAAATGGGGTCTAGTCAGATGTATCCTGGAGAAGTTATTGGTAATTTAGTTGCTTCTGATTCATTTTACTCCCTGAAAGTGAGCGAGGGCAGGCTTTGTTTCAAACACATCATCCAGTGGAAGGCCCCAGGCTGGGAATGCATCCACAGATTCCTCCAAATAACTATAAGGCATCCCAAGAATAATTCCTACAGGGGATTTCCCCAACCTTTCACCTTCCATTAGTTCATAGGAACATCTATCCACCAAAGGGTTTCCCTGTGTCTCTTGCCTAAGAGCTGGATTTCATTTTTTACTGCCAAGGCAAGAATTTCCTAGTGTTGAGTCGTTTCTAGAGAGCCCCTGGAGGTCTGAATCAGGGCAATCAGCTTAATAATGATTCTGTCACTTATCTAGAGACATTCTGAATTCTTTTTTACTTAACAGCTGTTGTTTAAGTGATTGTACACTTGTTCAAATTGAAACTTGATAGAATTATAATTCTTAGAGTAGTATTTTGTTAGTAGTGGAATTGTTTTATAAATTAGAATGTTATGAATGAATTATTTACATTATATTGTACTCTCTAGGTAGTAGAAGGTTTTTATTTTGATTTGATTAACCAATCTACCATAGCATAAGTTACAATAGGTATTTTGTGTGAACAGCTACACATATTTAAAACTTTAGAGATTGTTTTTCTTTGCTAATAACTAGGTTTCCTATTATAGCTGTGATAAAATTGTGAAAGTTGCTTGAGATTTTCTGAAATAAATTTTCATTGTTTAAAAAAAAATCAAATGAGTGAAGTGGTGTCACAAAGAGCCTTTTTTGTTTTAGAGCTTCCACTGGGATGAAAGAGTAAGTGCCGGTGTATGTAAAGAGAAGTGTCAGATCACCCACAGGGTCCTCCCTAAAGGGAGATCCGAAAATCTAATTCTCACCCACCTCTTCCACATAAATGGGAAGGCTAGAGAAATCAGGGATATTACTAGTAAGACTCTGGGGAGAGCTGAAGGAGTGCTGTGCTTCTCCTCACACCCCTCCTAGCTCTTAAGTCAAATGAGGGAATTGTAATAGAAGTCCTGGAGGTATGTCCTATTTCTGGTCTATATGTAGAAAATTCTAAAGGTAAGAGGTTAGTTGCAGCTTCCCCTGAGGTCAGAGAATGGAGATAGAGGCAGCAGGAGCAAGAAGTGCTTTCAGTTGAGATTGGAACACGGTGGTACTTGTGCAGAATTTATACCATTAAGCCCAAGAGGTCTGTCCGTGGCAATGTGGTAACCCCAAAGCAGTGCTTAACTGGAGCAATGTAGTGGAAGCCCCTAGGTAAGGAGTTTTCCCACAAAGGGACTGAAGAGAGCCTCACACAGAGGGCTTTGACCCCAGATTTACAGTCAAATAAGGTTTTTACCCTTTCCCTCTTCTCTTTTCTTCTGCTTCTATCCTAGCCAGGGAAGTGGAGAAGGAAATAAAAAATAGAAAAGTGTGTCTACCTATCCCCCATCTCCATTGTCTCCCAATCTTTACTGTAGGTTTTTAAACTCAGATCAAACCAAGAGTTTTAAATTAAATGAGACTGAAGTTTTGATTGAGATTTTATTAAACATTTTAATTCCCCCAAATGAGTATTATTTATTTTTAATACTTTAAAGTGATTGAAGAGACTATAGGACTTGCTTCAAATATCATTCAGCTGAGTGACAGAAATATTAAGAAAAGGAAGGTATTTCAATATTTTACTCCTACTTGATTCGGATTGTTAAGTGTACTCATTATTATAATGATGAATATTTTTTGATATGGACCTTTATTCTTTGTTGGAATAATTTCTTTAAGATAAAACCTCAGGTGGGGAATAATTGACAAATATTATGAGCATCAATATGGCTTCAGATATGATAAACTGATAATCCACAGGTTTACCAACATAAACTGCTGCTGGCAACATAGGAAAAACCCAATTTTATGCCAATTTTCATTGTACTGTTGCCTCACTAGTAAGAGGTCCCAAGTCACAGTTGCAATAATACAGTGCAGAAAGTTGAACAGCACTCAGAATTCCTAGTTTTCCCTTGGCACCTATGACCATATAGGGAAGAAAATATACAAATATTCATACAGATTGTGATTATATGTACAATGTGATTATATAGTACACATTTGTATTCACTTTGCTGGGAATATCTTCCTTTATCAATACACAAAGTTCTACCTTATTCTGTTAATCGATATCACAATTTCTTTAACAAAAACAGCAATATATGTTAAAAATTCAGTGTTGGGGAAATTTCACATTAATTTTCTCATAATTAATTAATTGATTGATATTTACAAACACTATAGTCTCTTTTCTTTCCTCCTTTCTTTATTATTGAATTCTGTATTGTACATTATTTTTCAACTACATTGTTGTGCTAGATAACATTCACCCGTGTATGTGTGTGTGTGTGTGTGTGTGTGTGTGTGTGTATACACTGTATGCTTCACCATGAATAAAACAAATGTAGCATTAATCCTCTGAAGTTTCTACCATAAGGGAATTTTTTAACTTCCCACTTTGTTGTCTAAGAGTAAGTTCAATACTTAAATCAAAAATGTACTTCCTATTCTACATAGTTTGCTAGCAGTTTGACCACTAGTTACAGTGATAATCTTAGGAATCAATGCAAAATGGAAAATGTACTCAGAGACATAAGTTACATTTGCTGAGCAAATGCACAATTATTAATAGTTTTGAGGATGGAGAGAATTTTTCCTGTGGCTCTTCATTAAAGAGATACCTTATGAATTGTGCCTTCAATGTTATTTCACAAGTCAACACAAACTAAATTTCATAGCACTGTTTTCTTTTATGTTTTTTAATGCAAGCCAATGACCTAATGTCAAACACAATTCAGAAAACAAGTTGTCTAAGGAGCACAAAGCTTGTGGACTAGGCATATAGCTTTCTAGCTTACTCCATAATTTATAGGATCTATAGTCAAGGCTCCAGATACTAGAAGAACTATATAGCCACTTATATTTCACGGATTCCTCCATGAACATCTTGTGCAATACAACTTGAGTAGCAAGGAGTTAAAAGAGTACACTTTATAATGAGTGTAGATATTACATGTCACTAATTTAATAGGTACAGTGTATCAAACACTTCTAGGAACTGGATATAGATTGATAAATCTATATCAATCTCACAATACTCACAGTCTAGAGGGGAAGCAAGATTTATACACAAACAGATGTACACAAAAAGCTGTAAGAAAAGATACCAAATGCCAAGGACCATAAAAAGAGTCCAGATAAAAGACAATTCCTTATTTATCTATTGTGTAGTATTTGCCAGGCACTATGCTAACTGATACAAGGTGCTGATATTGGGGCCTAATAGAAGGTACCAGGTGCCTAATACAAGGTGACTTAGTAGCAAAATGCTATAAAATAATAAAGTGCCATTTATAAAAGTACCAAAGTTATCAAATACCCACTAGTAAATCTAACAAAGATGTAAAAGGTTTTTACAAGTACTGCAGAGAAAGAAGAAAAAAAGACCTAAATAAGTGGAAGGACATACTATGTTCATGGATTAAAATATTCAATATAGCTAAGAAGATATTCACTAAATTAATCTGTAAGTTGAATGTAATTCTAATAAAAATTGTACACATTAAATATCTAGAGCTTTTTGTATGTAAAAATAATTACATTAGAAACATTTTCTTTGTGAAAATTGATGTTGATTCTGAAATTTGTATGTAAATCAAAGGACTGGAAGAGCAGCAGTAGGCATAATGAGTTCCAAAAATGTCAAGATTTTAGTCTCTGGATCTTGTGAATGTGTTATATTACATGGCAAAGAACTATCAGGGAGATAATTTTGATTATTTGGATAGGTCCAACTGAATCACATGAACCCTTAAAAGCAGAGAACTTATTCTGGCTGGAGGTAGATGAGTTACAGTAAGAAAATCAGAGCATTTGAAACTTGAGGAGTGAATGTGCCATTGCTAGCTGAAGATAGATTTGGCAATGTCAAAGATTGCAGGTGGTCATAAAGAGCAGACAGAGGCTCCCAGCTGACACCCAGCAAGGAAATGGAGACTTAGGCCTAATAGCTACAAATACCCGAATTCAGCCAACAACCTGAAAGAAGATACTCCCTGAGAGATTCTTAATAAAAGCCCAGACTGGCTAATACCTTGGTTTTGGCTTGTGAGACCTAGAGCAGACAAACCAACTGAACCTATCCGGCTCTCTGATTTACAGACCCATGAGAAAATAAATTTGTCTTGTTTAAGTCACTAAGCTTGGGGTAAATTATTATGTCAGTAATAGAAAACTAATACAATAGCAAAGGCAATCTTAAAAACAAAGCAGGAGTACAAATCATCCTGAAACCAAAGTTACTACTTTTGTGGAATCTGTGCTTTAATGCAATACAATTTCAAATAATGCAATAAAAGAGGAGAGGGTAATGCATTTATCAAAAATTGACATGAGTCATGTTAAGTGTTTGCACAGTAGGGCACTTCACAGTTTGACCTCTCATTATCCCTTCTATGGTCACTGCTCATTTCCACCTTGCCAGTGTCATTATTCCATGCAGAACATCTTTATTTCTCCCTTTGTCCCCTCTAAATTTCACTAATGGTTCCACGTTGCATGCTCCATAAAAACCAACACCCATAAGACCATATCAAAATGAAATTTCTGTGCGTAATTCAGAACACATTGGTCACATTCTTTTTTCAACTCATATTCACAGTCAGACTTACAGAACTCAGTACCTAATTATTCTGTTTCATGGATACTAATGTAAACAATCTATTTTGTGGCACCCACTCCATCCACATTATCTCTTCTTTTCTTTTTTTATAAATATATATTTTTATTGTTATTTATGTCTTTTACATTTTGTATTCCACATTATCTTTTCTAAGAACTGCTCCTACCCATCACATAACCCCAGATCAGAGAGCATTTTTTGAGGTCGTGTTTGTATTATATAATCCTTTCACTCTCTGGTCATAAATGATTGCACTGGAATGGACCCCAAGCCTAGGATCTTGGCTGATCTGATTCTCTGGAGCAGTTGAACAAGAACCACAGGAAAAGGGTATGGTAGTCTGTTTCTTAGTGGTTTCCAATGCACCTCACGTGCTAAGTAGGTAGAATTAGTATCCTCACACTTTTGTAGCCCTTTCCCCTTCAATCTCAGCTTTCACCAAAAGAATGCAGCAGAAATGAATCTCTGCTTGTTTTATTACAACGACCATGTATTCATGTTTATAATTAGAAAAGGCATTAAGATGTAAAAGGGAGCTAATGGCATCATGGGTTGATATGAGAAATAAATGAACTAATGTTCATGAAGTGCTTTGTGTGGTACTTGTTACATGACTGATACTTAATCTGGGCATAAAAAATGTGAGTTGTATCTTCCACATAAATACTTGGAGATTGATGGTTTTTGAATTATTCTTCAAGTAATGAAAGTTACTGAATGCCCAATTTCCTTAGATTAAATATGGTTATGAATGGCAGATCAGGAATTGGATGGAGTCTGTGAACCCAAAGAAATGCGAACAAAATAAAACAAGACAAACAAAACGGTCATAAAATCAGATTAGAGCTTAGGCTACATGAGTACAATAAACCAGATGAGTCAACCAATTTATACATATGCATCAACCCATGATAAATTCCAAAGGTTAATCACAGAAGACCCTGGCCTCATATGAGGGAACAAGGTCTTAAGTGCCAAACTTAGAACCAAAGCACAGATCTTTAGTCCTGTTGTGGACCCTATACAGCCCCAGGGAGTTGTGTCTCCTATCACAATGATGCCTAATAATTAACAGTAATAATCAGGGGCCAGGCCATTATATTGGATGTGATTAACTCATTTCATCTTCCCAATATCCCCCATTGAGATGGGTAGTTTTAATAGTCTCCTTTATAGATGAGGAAACTGAGTAAAATCACTCAGAGAGGTTAAATCACTTCAAACAACTGATTAGTAGCAGACCTTGTATTTATTCAGGCAATCTAACCCAGAGTTTGTGCCCTTAATGTCAATATTAAAATGGTTAGTTACAGGATAAGAAATCTTAGAATGTTAAGTCTTTTGGCTTCACAAACTGCAGATACACAAAAATCCAGATTTGTCATATTCAAAAATAAGATTTCTTTCTCTTTTTCTTTTATTCTTCCTTCTTCAGACCACTGAGAAGAACATCTCCCCTTTGCGGTGTTTCCCTGCTTTCTAGAACATGAAAATAAAGGAGTTGGGGGGACATTTTCTAGGTTTATCTTTGGATACAAATGCTTCTTTTTAGAGACTCCCAGGATCCAAAATGGTACTTTATCTTTTCAGAACATCTCCTTCTCTAATTTCCCTTTCTAGGTGTCCAACCATAATAACTTCCACAAACTTTCTCTAGTTTCTATTCTGGCTAACTGAAATATACACATGGTTTTGTATCTTGTTTAGTTATTTTTATTCCTGTCCTTCCCTCTATCACCTGACTTCCTATATTTGTTTCTCACATTTAAAAAAATAATATTAATACTATCTATATCTATGTGTAATTTATATAAAATGACTCTTGTCATGTATACTTGAAGAAAGGCTATTTGTCACACATCACTAACCAAAGTTTTATTTTTCCTACAATTACCTTCTCTTGACGGAACATTTGCATATAACAGAACGTGGGCTTCTTTTAACGTAATAAGATCTAAAGATTTGCATCGAGTTTTCTCCAAATTCTCACTTTCTGGAATAATCTGGCGTTTTCCATGGTCCTTGGTAGTTTAATTCTACAAAGGAGAAATTCAGAGACCAAAAGAGATGTCCTTTCTTACCTACCAGACAAATATTTTCTACCAATTTTGCTCACAGGATAGAACCTCATTTCAAAATCCCTTAGCTATGTCCAGAGATCCCTGATGACTTAAACTTGGATGGAACGAGAAATTAATCAATTTCTGCCTTTAAGGATTTTGTGGGTGCTACCGGACTATGGGGGCTCACCAAAACTTCTAATTGATACACAGCAATAACATGCTGCGGCATAAAGGCATCCCCAGTGGGACTGTATGATCTTAGAGAATAGATGACTTAGCTCCAGATTGTAGTGTTGGTTGTTGGCATAACTGCTCCTCCTTTCAGGGAAGGATACCCTTAAAATAGGTCATTTATAAGCAGACATCTTAGGTTTGGACCCTAAGGAATAACCTGTTAGGGAGTGAAGGAAGCAGATGAGAAGGGAAGGAGTCAAGAGAGGCAGTAATCTTAGGACAAAGTCTAGTTTGACCTTGATATTTTTTTTTAACAATTTATTGATCAATTACCTATGACTGCCTCCCCACCTTGGTTGTTGCAACTTCTAGGCCGCTCCTGGCCAGCCGATTTTCTTTAGCCAAGTATAAGTCTATGGTAAAGATGGCTCAGCTGAAATGTTTGTAGCTAATGGGGAATAAGCACATCAACTGGTGAAGGGTATTGGCTGATGTGGTTCCAGGTGAGGACCTTCTTCCTGACTTTTGTAATGACATCTGCCAACTATATCCTCAGAGGGATGTTGAAGTTTTTTTTTTTTAACTGTATTTTTAAAATTTAATTTATATCCCTTACATTATTGTGTATCCCCTGTAGGTTTCCCACCACCAATTCACCCGTGAACCAGGATGTTGACGTTTTCAACTGCAGAATTTCTGTTTTGATCTCTTTATTAATATTCTCAGTTTGGAGAGATGCCATTTTCACTCTTTAGTTTGTATTGACACGATTTCTTTTCATCCCTTGAACCTATTTTAAAAAGCTGCTCTAAAATCTTGTCTAGTAAATCCAATACCAGACTTCCTCAGGGACAGTTTTTATTGACTAGTTTTTTTCCCCAACTGGTGTAGGACAATATTTTCTTGTTTTTCTGAATGTCTTATAATTATATCTGTTGTTGTTCAAAGTTGACATTTTAAATAATCCGTGACTTCTCTGGAACTCAGATACTCCTTTTCCCCAAGGTTTATAGTTTTTGCTGTTTTTGTAGAAGCTGTTTGTTTGCTTAGTGACTTTCCTGAACTAATTTGATAAAAAGCCTCTGAAATCTCTATTAGCTTAGAGGTCAAACTAATACACAGATACCTCCCTCAATGCTTTGAACCCATGTGTGTCATAGCTTCTGCAGGGGCACACTGCATGATGTTGGGGCGTACCTCAATGCTCAGTGTGGAAGCAGCAACCAGGTGCAGGGTGGGCACGCAGGTACATGGTGGATTCAGGCAAAGGAATAAGGAATCTTGGAGCCCTCAGCAGATTTGACACACCTCTAGTGCTGAAGCAGGGACCCAGGGACAGGTAAACCAGTGGACAGGGAGGCAGGCATGAGGAAGGCAGAAGGCTGGGATGCTGGCAGCAACTGAGCCCTGCAGCGCTCTGCAATTTCTGTGCTCCCTCTGGCTTCTCTCTGGTATTCTCTTGGCCTCCTTCTATCTCTCAGCATGGGCATCTGTACTTACAGGTATGCACGCTCCATGCCAACCCCTCTTGACTCCAGAGTCCATGTGTGCCCCGTCCGTGCTCATGCACCCAAGGGATTTTTGCACCAACACATTATCACATGTGGGCAGTGAAATGTGGGTGGAGAGCAAGGTGGTGGCCGTAGAGGCTAGTGGTGGGAGGCAAAAAGGAGCCCGAGCTGCTCCATTTCCCCTACACTCAGGCAGGCCATCTACAGCTTTGCCTTCCCCTTCACTTCCTGCTTAAGCAGAGCCTCAAGGTAAGTTATAGGTGATAACTTAGGGACTTCTCAGGGTTTTTCTGGCCCATGCACAGCTCTGCGTGTCCTGTAGTACCCAGGAATGTGTTAGGGGAATGCAAAATGTAAAAGACATAAATAACAATAAAAATATATATTATATATATATAAAAAAAAACTTTTCAAAGATCTTTATGGACTTTGCTTTTCCTTTTAAGTTTCTTGGTCAGCTGTTGTTTGTGCCAACTGTTATTGCCACCCCAGGCAAGGTAATATTCAACAACTGCTGCTGATTGTTTTTGATAAATGTCCCTAAAGAAAATGTTGTTCACACTGACCAAGTTCTGAGTCAAGTCACATAAAGAACTACTAGTGAGAGTGTCCAGGGAACTACAAGACAGGTCAAATAATGACAATTGTAGGGACTGGTATTTTTGGGGAGTGCCAAGCCTATTTTCTTTCTCCAGGGTTACTACACTGCTAGTTTTCACTGTGATTGTGCTTTTTAAGGCTACTGTAGAGGCAGGGATGATAGGGGTGGGGAGAGGGCAAGTTAAAATGCTGGTTGTTCTAACCAAGATTAAGTTACTTTCTTGAATAAACACTCTTTACTTTGTTACAAGACTTTAATCTCCAGGGTTCTGAAAGAGTTGATGTTTGCAGTTTTGCTGGTATTCTCAATGCTGTTAGGGGGACACACATTTTCCAGCGGTCCTTATTCCACCATTCCTGCTGACACCTCTTTTATATGCATTATCGTTGATTCTACTTCTGTAATACTTGCTGGAATGTATATGCTGGTATCTCTTCCTCAAATCTTTTATCATCAGTGTTCAGGTTGTATTATTTTTCATTGCTCAAACTATATGGCAAAACCAGTAGTCATTTGTCCAAGAACAAGGATAGAGTCATCTCTTTCACCCACTCTGTCCAGGCAAAGCAAATAATCAGATCTATTACCTAAGGGAAGGAATCTTCAATTTTTTTCAGATATCTCAGACTGAATCAGTAATATTTCCTCTTGTTTGTGTCAGCATATTGTATAGACCATCCATAAACTAGACCTGAATTTTATCTTCCTCAGTCAAATGGTCACAGAAACCTTCCTTGAGTTTGCGGGTCTGGACTGAGGGGTAAATCACAGTGCAGCCACAGTGATTTCTATGGCATCTAAACCAATGCTGTGCTTTCAAGACCTGATTTAGTCCAGTCTTGGATAAACCACTTATATTTGATGATGAGTTATTGCCACGTACTCCCAAATTTATGGTTGGTGGGTCACATAACGATGGGAAGTTAATGATGGGAAGCTTGACAATGTGGTCACTTGATACCCCTGTTCAATCTCTTCCAGGGTATAGAAGTGAGCCAAAAAAATGATGTCTCAAAGTCACAATAGTTGTTGACATGGCATTATTCTAGATCCTATGGATTTGCCCTCTAACTTGCCTTTTGGGGTTTACCAGAAATTCCATTAAGCATCCCTCTTGGCCACAGCAGCCCAGGTACCATTGTAACTGCTGGACCACAAGGTCCAAGTGGCAATACAGTTTGCATTACCGCCTGGGCTTATTATATAGGCTTCTCTTGCTCTGGACTCCATTACATATTGGCAACTTAATTTTCATTTGATAAATGGAATATTTCGAATATATTGCCTGCAAAGTCCAAAGAGGACCAACAGTTATTGTGCTTTCTTGTTAGTGGTGGGTTGTACAATGTACAGTAGTTTATCTTTTACTTTAAAGGAAATAGGCCCCCATGCTCTAGACTATGCACCTTTAGGAAAGTCACTTAAAAGCTAAGCTGCTGGCTCAGTAGGGTTTATTTTTCATCCTCTGACATGCCTGTACCTTACTAATGTGCTTTCTGAATAGCAAATACTTCTAATTTTCTAGGCACAACTGGCAAGAAATCATCAATGTTGGGGGGGGGGACTCGAATGTCTGGATGATCATGTCCCTCAGACTAGATAATGAATGTTAACAGAAGCCAGAAAATACATACTGCAATACATGATGTCCACATAGACCAGTTCATGCTCTTTTCTCATCCATTTTTAAAATTTATATGAATGATTGAGTGATTATGCATAAGTGTCACTCACGGATAGTACACAATGTAAAATGTACCAAAGAATTTATAGGTGAAAGTGCATTTCCCTGCTATTTTATACCCTAATTATATAATTTCCCTTCCTAGGGATAATCACTATGTGCAATTTCTAGTCCTTCTAGCCATTAACAATATCTTAAGAAAAAAGAAATATATACATTAAGTCTATCGATCCATCCATCCCATATACATTCACTTCCACACATCTACTACACACCAAATTTGTGTGTATTTATATACACACACACACATTTGTGTGTGTGTCTGTGTATACACTTACACACACAACTACACAATTCACATATATGCATATCTTTATAATACAAATCATAGCAAACTCTTTATAATGTTCTATACTTTGTTTTTCATTTAATACCACTTCATGAAGGTTACTCCACAACAATTTTTTTTAGAATTGTTTTATAATGGTAGAAAAATATCAATTTTGTGACTATGTTCTAATGTATTTAACCATCTCCCAATGATTTATATCATTTTCTTTTTTCTTTTTTGTCACTATTAAAAGCAGTATTGAAATGGATATCCTTGTATATGCCTTTGTGCACATACATGCTTATTTCTACAGGGTAAATTCCTACGAGTTCATTCATTTATTTTTAATTTAATTTGACTCTTATTGAATATGTAAAACCCTCTGCACATAAATGATGATATCTACAGGGTAAATTTCTACAAGTTCATTCATTTATGTCAAATTTAATTTCAATTCATATTGCATATTTAAGCTTCCTTAAAACTGTTTGTAACATTATGAGTTACAAATAAATAAGTAAAATAAAAAGAATGGATTAGCAAGTTCCTACTTATATATATGTATGTATATATAAGCTTAGATACTTCTTCAGTAATATTTTCTTACTGTATTTGTCTAGTTTCTACCTATTTCTAGTATTGTTATCTGACTATAATGTTAACAAAGAAAAGATTTTGAATATGACAATATATTTACAATATATCAAGTCAATAAGGCTAGTGTTTCCTTAACTCCTTTAGATCTATTCTCCACATTTTCTACCTGGCTCTGTGGCCAGAGAGGTTGACCCATATGGTCTACATAAGAGATCAGCAAACTATGGCCTGTGGGCCAAATTTGGTCACGTCAATTTGTTTAAATGTTATCTGTGGCTAATCTTACGCTGTAACTGTAGATTTGGGTATTTGTGACAGAAATCATATGGCCCACAAAGCATACACTATTTGCTTGCAACCTCCTTCATCTATAACACTGGCTCCCCCACTTATATATCCACCTCACTCCTTTCCAGCTGCCTCACCAAAGGTGTCTGCCTTTCTCCCCACCAGAAGCATATCTTGAGACAAGAACTCAAGTACAGGAAGTTGATTTGGGAAATGAAGGAAAACATTAGTTGGGGCCTGAGGAAGTTGAAAATTGATGGCACCAGGCTAAGTGGATTTTCTGTGTCATGTCATCATTATTTCCATTTTACAGAAGAGGAAGCTAACAATTAAGGAGGTGAAGTGGTTTCTCCAAGACCCATAACTAGTAAGCAGCAGTCTTTTCTGATGGCAAAGTTATTTTGTAACCACCGTAGTCACTAATTTCTGCCCCAAATAGAAGACCAAAGAGAATATGCAAACAAAGAGCTGAAGTCTACAAAGTTTTTTTTTCATAATCCATTGCTTTGGTTGGAAGTTGTAGCATAGTCATGTGATGTTTTATGTTACATGTTTTAAAAAACAAATGCATTTATCCATTTCACAGTAACTCTAGGAAGCTTGTAACTGCAGAGCATGAGCTTTTGGACAACGTAAAGTCCTCAGGAGAATGCATTTTTGCTAAAAGCTGGACAGCACAGAGAAAGATAGTAAAAATGACAATGTTGGGCTGATAAAATGCTGATGATGGAGGACCAGAGGATGTTGAAAAAAAGTAGGAGAAAAAATTAGAGAAATTAAGATACTGAGAATGTCCATGTATGTCCCCATGGAAAACAAAATGCCATAGATTTTTGGGACAGAATGAACATAAGCATAAAAAGTGTGGAGTCCTAACTTCTTTCTAGGAATGAACATTGGCCTCCAATTGAAGGCCAATTGAGAAGAGAGGAGCAACTCCGAAAAATGAGTGAAACGCCATGACAGAGACTGTATACAGCAGGTGCTCACTCTGCTCTTTCATTGTATGTGGGTTGTATGTGGATAAAAGGTTAAATCTGGGTGGAGGATAGTAAAACATTATCTTAGATCCATTTCAAGTTTAATTCCAACAACGATTTCTTTTAACTTGATATATTCAAGAATTTGCTTCAGAGCTTCTTTATCCCCCAGCCCGCCCCGCTACCAATTATGTTTTATTAACTCCTTCCCTTGACTTCTTCTATCTCATGCCCCAGCACTCTCATAAACATTTTGTTTCTATTTCCCATTGTGTTAAGTTCTAAATTATACATACATTCCCTTTTAATAATTTCCTGGTGAGTGATTGAGGGATGATTGCTCAGAGCCATTTATGCTTCCAACTATTTGTGGAGATTTCCTGCTAGCATAAAAGGCACATTTCTGTGAAGTGTCAAATGAAGGAATTTAGTTTAGCAAATATTTATTGAGCACTGGTTCAGTGCAAGGCTTTAAGGAATCCCCCCACCCCTTGCCCAGTCTAGTAGGTGGGATAAAATTAAGCACTAAATAAGATTTAGGAAGGCAGCAAAGCTGAGATATAAACCAAACTGAAAATGCAAAAAAAAAAAATTTTTGACTTTTCAAAAGATAAAGCTCTCAAATAGTCATCTTTCACATTACTCACCCTTACAACTTACAGTATGCTTAATTATTACATACATATATATATTTTACAGAGGGGGAACATTATAATATGTTCAGAAGTTAGGACATTTAAAAGTTCTTATTTGGTCTTGGTTATAAGGCACAGGGGTTTCTATAATAGTCCTCAGCTTAATTGCAAAGTACTACACAGTTTGTAGTGTTTCCAACATCTCACTGTTTTCAACAGTTTTTGTTTTTTAAAGAGAGGCAAAGCAGTGACACCCCTCTTTCACAGATAATGAAGATGTGTCTTAGATTAGCTGAATTCCTAATAGCTATTGGAGAGCAGGCAATTTCTTAAGATCAGACTCTAAGGAAAGGGCCACCAATGGAAGGTCCAGGCATACCTGAAAGGCACCGTGGAGGAAGACTGCGTGTTGGAGACAAGCTTTAAGGTTGGTAAATTTTCAAAAGGGAAAGATGATCAAGTCTTGTCAAGTTGGGACAATCATATGGTAAAAAGACAGTGAAGCAGGAGATAGAGGGCTTGTTCAGGGTGTAGCATGTAGCTCAATTGACTCAGAGATATGTGAAAATGTGGAGAAAAAATTAACAGCAGGATGAGTACCATCATGCCTTTAGAAGTTACCTGTTGATAGAATTATTCTCAGCCATTTGCCTCTGGCCTTTGACCAGTGCTGTGGGTTAATAAGGAAGGGTGGGCAGAAGCGATTGTTACAAGACAATCTGGATCTGTTTGTAATGAAGGTGAACTCTATTCAAAACAGGTTCTCTGATTCACTCTTCTATTTTCATTCTAGTATCCTCTATACCCCACACCCTAGGTAATTCTCCCTTGGTTTAGCACCTTCCTTGTGGTTTTAGAATTCCCTCATTCCCTCTGCTTCTTTCTTCTGTAAATATCCATCAGTAACTCTAAGTCCTAAAAGAAAATTACACAACACTGTAATAGGAGTAAAAGAAGGCACTGGAAGCTCATTTTGTTTAATGGGATTGTACTGGATGGAGTAATCTGACTAGACCCTGAATCAGATCAATTCCCTTGGTCTTGTTCTTTCTCAGTAACTGAAAATCAAGCACACTGATGATCCTATATTTAGGTTTAGCGATAAACCAACTAAGAAAATATGCCAGTAACTTCAGCTTGTCCATTTGGTTGCTTAAAATTAAGACATTTACCTATTCACCCATCCATCCATTTGTGTACATATTCTTTGGCATAGAGAAACTACTGTACTTTTCAAAGAGTCTAGTGTCTCAGTGTCTAGTGTCTCAGTCATGGCTGCTTTGAGATACACTGTTGATGAGATTTAGTTCTGAGATCCATGGGGATGATACTTAGATGACATATGTTCCCTTAAAACCCAGCCTTTCCATTTACTTTCCATATTGACTGTTAGGTGTCTACCTGGGTGCCTGCTGCCTCCTTGGATGCACCATCCATCTAAGGCTGGGTTTGTCCTGAGCTCAGGGCATTTCCCTAGTATTTTGCTGACTTAGGGTATATTTTAAGTCTTGTCTTTTTCTAACCTGCTCTGTGCTTCTGTGGCTATCCCCGTCATACCTTGTTCCTAAAGTTGTGACAATAACTTGCCTGTCCATAAATTTCCATCCCCATCACTGCCAACCAAATACAGTTCTCATAAAGATGGTAACTACTAAATAAAATCATTAATGTAATAAATGAATAGACTTGGTTTTCACTTCTCAGAGTTGGCTGTTAAGTCAAAGAGAATCTCAGCTCCTTGAAAATAATCATGGAGAAATATATTCTCAGCCAGGTAAAGGGTTCCCCTCTCTGAATCAAAATTGATGAATCCTTTTGTGGTTTGACTTCTCCCCTTATTTCAGAAACCTTGAACCTTTGAATCACATCAAGGTGCCTGTGTAGAGGAGAATATAATTCCTTTATTCTGGGTGACCTATCAAGATTAGACGTTAATGAATAGAGCCTGATATTGTTGAAAAGGATTCATGAAAAAGGAACCAGAGATAGCTGGGAGCACTTCCAAGTTTTCGCTTCTTTAAAAAGCCTCAGGTATAGATCGCTCCAGTCAGCAAGGCTAACAAATCATCCCAGTAATGGTTAGGGAAGATTTTAGAATCTGAAATCTGACAGCCTAGGCTGGCTATGAGACTTAACTCTTCCTGAAAATACCAGGGTCAAGTAACAATTTTCTCCCTGATGTAAACGTACAGGTAGTCCAATGAAGCCAAGATAAAACAAACAGGAAAATTTTCAATTTCTTGGAAAATCTTTTCATTAATATTTATGGGCCAAAAGAAAGAAAAACATTGCTGTTTCTTCACTTGTCTAGCTGCACTAAGAATGAGCTGTGCAAATGTGAATGGGGGAAGGAGTTAGCTTTTTCCTGCTAGAATTAAAGGAGTTTTTTCTTCTATTGTTTCTGCATTTGCCTCTCATTCCCATACAGTGTGTTTTCCACAGAACAACCAGAGTGCGCCTTTGAAAATTTGGGCTTGATCATGTTATACCTCTGCTCAAAAACTCCCTAGAGGTTTTCCCTCTCCCTCACAGTAAAATCCAAAATCTTTACAATGGCCTTGACAGATCAGTACCTTGGCTTATCTCTGGTTACTTCTTTGTTTCTCTGTTACCTGCTTCCATCCTTTACCCCATTATTCTCAACAAATTAACCATGGCTGTTCTTTGAAAATATGCATCAGAATATGCTACTGTTCTGCTTAAAATCCTCCAATGTCCAAAGTCCTCCAAAGTTAAAGCCAACATCTTTATAGAACAAACATCTGTAAGATTTTGCTTTTTTACTCATATAAGCTTTTTCTTCCATGACCTGCTTTATTTTTTACCATGTATTCTAATGTATGCAGAGCATAATTGTCTAGATATGCTTTTTAAATCTGTCTTCTCACTCTTGCATTTAAACTCCTTGAGTTAAGAGATGTTTCTGATTCATTGTGGCATCTTTAGTGCCTAGAACAATGCCAGTGGCTTAATATTAGACTCAATAAATATGTAAATACATGTGAGTGATATATATATAGTCAGGTTACATATGTCACTGGCAGCTAGGTCTTTATTGGGAAATAGAACATGAAAATATTCTCTACTCCTGCTATATTTCTTTCCAGTTAATTCTGTTTTTACCTTTAAATGTGCAATTACGTTCTCTGAAATATTGATGATTTTATTTCCTCCTTGTGATCAGTTATATATCTTATTTATACTTTGTCCTTAATACATTGATTAGGACTCCCAGGAGAAGGAGCATGATACTGGTGATAGAGAACATCTTGTTTTGGTCCCAATTTTAAGGGGGATATCTTTAGCACAGAGTTTCTCAACCTTGACAGTATTGATATTTTGGGATGGACAACTTTTAGTTGTGGGGGATGTCTGGGGCATTGTAGGATTTTTAGCAGATCCCTAACCTCCACCTACTAGATACATAGTAGCTTCCTATCAGTTGTAATAACCAAAAATGTCACCAGGCATTACTGAGTGTCCCTGTTGGGTAAAATTGCTCAGATGAGAATTGCTCTAGTATTTCAAAGTTAAGTTCATTGTTTTTATACCAGAATTTCTTTTGGTTGTTAGTAAGAGAGTAATACCCTTACTCCTTGTGGGAGGAAAAATCTATATAAACATTCTGGAGATCGTTTTGGTACTGAGTACCAAAGGCTTAAAAATATTTATTTCCTTTGACCCAATTTATTTACTTGCACTTTATCCTAAAGGAAAAAAAATCAAAGGTATGGACAAAGATTTATATGCAGGGATGGCTATTGCTGTATTATTTATGATTGTGGAAGAATTGAAAACAACCTAATTGTTCAATAATAGGAATGACTCAGGGAATTAGAGTATATCATAGGTTGTGATTTTTTTTTAAATAAAAATAAAAAATATGACTTTGAAGACTAATGGCATGGAGTAAATCATCTATCTTGAGCTTTTACTTGATAACATATTAGGATCAATATACAGGTATATGTATAGTGGTCTTAAAAAATTCTATTACGTTCACATTTGTATGCACACACACACACACACACACACAGAGCACGCTCCTAAAATGGCAAGAAGAAGCAAGTAAACAAAACCACAAATGATGACTTTGCCAGGATTATATTCTTATCTTTAGTGGGCCTTAAGAGGTGAGGATTTGACACATTTGTAGCGGAAACCAGGTGGCTTCTATTAAGTATAAGATCATGAAGTGGTGTGGCCTTGAATGTATGGCCTTTTACCAGGCAAGATCTGTTCAAACATCAATCCTTATCTGTTTAAGTCTCTTTAACCTTGGAGTGGAAAAAGTAATTAGGAATTATTGGCCTTGTGGTGTTCATATTGGTAATCCAAATGAAGCATGTTGGAATTGAAGCATCTGTTAAAAATGACAAGACAAAATCGCCCTCTCTGAAATATATACGCAATTCCCTTACACATTTTTTTCTGTACAAGTTTTTTGCAATAATAAAATGAAATAAAAATTTAATTAAAACTGTGCATAAGAAACACAGAGTTGGCTTTATGGCCTTTTCGTAAGAGTAATATAGGAGAATACTTTTTACGTAGTATACTTCAGTACATTTATACATAAAATGATATATATTCATATATATAACATGTATCTTGGTATTTTAGGTATATATTACTATATCTAGTACTATATATTACAAATTATATATTACGTATACATAATATAATATATATTTATATACTACTGACCATATTATATATAATACTTTTTTTTTCAGATTTTTATTTTTATTTATTTTATTTTTTTTTTCCTAAGCATTTTTTTTATTGTTATTTATGTCTTTTACATTTTGTATTCCCCTTGGGCAACCCACCACCAATTCACCCGTGATCCATCTCCATGGTCCCCTGTATTCTCCTCTCTTCCATTTTGTGCCCTTATCCTCCCCTCCCCCCACCCCCACCGCTGAGTGTCTCTCTCCCACCCGGCTTCCCTATATAATACTTTTAATAGAAATAGCCCTAGTGTTCAGCTGATTAATGTTTTTAGTCTTTGCTTGTGTTGAAGCTATTCAAAGCATGTAAAGCCTTTTATTTTAAATGTGTTATTTACAGAGAACTTACTTCAGGATGAACAGTGATCAATAATGTAGTATTTTTGTCTAGGATAATTTTGTTTTGATCCTTTGTTAAGAGCCTTTGCCAACAGTATCTTTTCGTATACTAGTTTCCCCCTATTGTATCCCCTGTGTTACAGGGCTACAACCTTTTGGGCTTAGACATATACTAGGTTAAGATAACAGAAAGGGGAACTTTCACAGTGCAAGTCAAAGCTGAGAGATGTAGAGAATTTCACAGTATAATGATGTGTAGACATTATAGTAAGAAGTGATTACACTTGACAGGCTAATATGAGTGATGGCTTTGAAGAGTGGTTCCCAATCCACTGTGTATGTGCATTGGAATCACTAGGATGCTTTGTTAAAACATAGATAGCTGGGTTCAACACTCAGAATTTTTGATTCAGCAGGTCTGGGTTGGTGGCCAGATCTGAATTTCTAATTTCCTTGGTAATGCTGTTGTTCTTGGTTGAGGTTGCTATTTTGAGAACCAACAGTCTTAAAACACATCAGTGATGAAGTATTTCCTTCACTTATTGCCTTCCCCTTTAGTCCACAGAAGTGGATGAGAAGCTTTCTTTGAGTCTTCAGCTGAAACTTGAGCTGAAGATGGAGAAAAAGTGGAGGTGGGACCTTGGTAAGGATAGGGATGGAGAAGAGAGTTTAAGAGATAGGGATCCATGGGAAAAGATTCCAGAAACAGTGAGTCCAGGGCCACACTTCTTCCTAAGCCTGAAAGAGGGGTGAGCACACAGGATACCCTAGAGTACAGGAAATGTGATGCCAAACTCACTCCAACTGTGCCTGTGGGTAGGACGAGATGAATGTGAACTGTTTGGCATTCTATTCTATCTCCGATAGACTCAATTTGTACCACAGTAGGTGTTTTGAACTTGATGAAAATACTGTCATTGTCTTCATTAGTGGAATTCATTACTACAAACACTGTAATCTATAATCTATGAAGCACTCAGAGTTGGTAACCTCATCATTAAAGATGAGGAAACTGAGGCACAGAGTGGTTATATAACCTGTCCAAATGCACATTTTTGGTGATTGGTGTATCATTGGTAAATGGCAGAGCTGAGTCAAGTATTCTAATCAAATGTAATCAAATGAGTAGCCTCAAAATCTAATTGCTAAACAGTATGAATTGACCAAAGGTGGGGGCAAAGGGAGAAAAGAACTAGGACTTGGTGGTGATAGTGGGTGGTACCTTAAGGAGTAGGACTATGCGGGATGGTTTTTGACACTCTGTTATGTTTGGTTAAATTTAATTGCTTTGTCCTTTCAGTTATCATTTCAGAGGAGGAAAGAGTCTGGAAGTATCTCTGGATCTCCTTTTGACATTTTTGTATTTCATTTCTATGAAATTCTAGACATTTTTAAATTGTAGGTTGCTTCTTAAGAATAAATAAATAAATTGTATGCAAAGGGAATTCTACAATACCACATGGAAAGTCTTTGATGATGCCTTGATATTTCCGGAAGTAAGAAGTCAAACAAATAAATAACCACTGCATGTGACCGGGCAGAATTTAACTGGCTAACAGGAAGGACTGAGGTTAATGACAAGGAATAAATGTGTGGGTCTCTCCTGGCTCTCATAATCCTTTCAAAACTTAATTGGATTTTCCTTCAAACATCTTATTTTTGTCTCCTGCAGTTTGAATAGGAAACAAACTCATCAAATATGTCCCTGAATTATGAACAGTCATGTCTTGACTTCAGCAGAGGGACTTAGAGGAGGAACATCCCAGGAGACCATGAGTGGGAGAGAAAGTATAAGCAGCCAGTCCATCTCGAAGGTCTCAAGGCTATCCCTCCTCTGAGCACCCTTAGCACTGAGGTAGGTCCCACGCACCCTGTATCAAATATGCACTGACTGCTCATATTCATAGATTCTCAGTCTTTCATATGTCTCCAGGCTCCCCATAAGGACATGTTTTACATTTAACAGTTAGATGTAATTCCTGCTGTAGAGCCTTGTATGTATGTAGAAAACAATGACTACTTATTAGTTATAGTTGACCAGAAAATGGAGATTTACTGGGAAGAAGGATTGAAAATGATTTATTTTTGTGGTAGCCTCTCAGAGATTTTTCTTTTTAAATATTTTCATTCTGGTAACATTGCATTCTAATAGCATGTAAGTTTCAGGTATGCATCATTATAAAGTAAAGCCTGTATAGACTACATTAAGTTCACCACTTAAAGTTCAAGGCTATCCGTCACTATACAATTGACCCCTTTTCTAAGAACTATGTAAACTAATGTTACTTCAATAGATGTACACAAACAATCAAACAATAATTGACCACTTTTCCTGATTTACCCATTCTCTCCCCCCTTCCTTGTGGTGACCACAAATTTGATCTTTAAGTATAAAAGTTTATTTTTTAAAAAATTTATTCATTTTGTTTATGTTCCACATGAGTAAAATCTTATATAGGTCTTTTCTGTCTTATTTCATTAAGGTTAATACTCTGTAAGTCCATCCATGTTGTTGCAAATTGAAGGATTTCATCTTTTCTTCTATGAATGAATAGGGTTCCACTGTATATAATAACACATCATTTTCATCCAGTCATGTGTTAATGAGAACATAGGTTGTTTTAATCCTTGGCTAGTGTAAATAATTCTGCAATAAACATGTGGGTGCATGTATTTCTTCAAATTAGTGTTTTTGCACTGTTCAGGTAAATACCCAGAAGTGGGATTGTATGGAATTTCTATTTTTAATTTTCAAAATGACAGCACCAATTTGCATACCTACCAATAGCTTGCAAGGATTCCCTTGAGAATTTTCTGGGGAGAGAATTGTAGGCCATCAACACCTCAAAAAGACCACTAGAAAAAACCTATTTGCCATCAACACCTCAAAAAGACCACTAGAAAAAACCTATTTGTTAGATTTACTACAGCTGGGTGAAGACTATGTTAACAGTGTTTTAGTAGTATCTCAGAAGGGGAAGCTAGGGATGGTATATTTTGGATTTAAGATCTGGTGGCATGATGTTAAGGAGCATCTTACAAGACAAAGAATTGGTATTTGGCAGAGTTTATGACATACTATTTTATGTAATATAAGGTGAAAGTCTTGAGGTGTCTATATTTATATGTAAGCTATTAGTTTTCAAAAGTCTTATCTTCTTGGTGCCAGCATTTCCTGAATGAAGTAGCTGAAGTTTTATGCCTGGTTCCAATATTACTTACTACCAACGGGGAAAAAGTACGTGTAAATATTCCTTAATAAAGTTGATAAGGAATTAGACGGAATATTCAGTACCAGATTTGCTCAGCACAAGGACAGAAACGTTTGTTGTTCTCTGTTCTCAGAGTAGGCAGAGAACCAGCAGGTTTTTGGAGACTGTATTTATAATGCCAGCCATTAGCAAATCTTTTTCTCTAGCCCTTTTTACAATGAGGATCTGCACTATTCACATGGCACTACTCATGAAAGTCTGACCTGAATTATTTAAATCCACTGGGATTAAGTTAAGGTAATAATAGAATCCTCTGGTAGAAAAGACTTAGTTTTCCATTTTTAAAAAATCATTGAAGTTTTTACAGTCTAAATGAGTCAAGTATCTTTCAATGGGTGAAATGGTATAATTATTCTGTTTCTGGAAAATCAGAAATAACTTGACAATTTCATCTGTGGCAGCCCCTTTTTAAAAGGAGTTGACATTGCATTGCTATATAAATGGTTCCTACCAAATGGTAGTGTAACTCCAAGATGGAGTTAATAAATATGATTGCTTCCTACTCTCGAGTATAGCATTCCCTGCTCCCCACTTACAGATGAGGAAAAAACTATTTTACTAGAGATTACAGTGAGCATAGGGTATTATTTTGCTTATTTGAACCTGGGCCATTGCTACTGATCCTAGCCCAAAGATGGCATAAAGACACAGTTGAAAATCATTTGCTTAGATGTAAATAATTTTAGGCACCAGTGATTTTTGAAATGCAGGCAGAGTAGAACTGAACAATAAGGAAACATGCCGTGCCCATAGAAAGATAAATTATACAGTCAGCATCTGGAATTTAAATGATATGTTTTCCTCTCTGGATACAAATAACAGTTAATGGTAACAAGGACATAGCAATTCTAATGTAATTTCCCCTTTGTAAATGTCTTGAAAATGATGAAGCTATTTTCAGTTCAAAAGATGACTTTTGAATTAAGTTAAAGGGCTACCAAAAACAAAGCAAAACAAAAACTCATACAATTAATTTATTTTTGTTGAAAAAGCAATGCCTTGTTCCCTCTCTATTAAGCTTTTTTAGGAATATGGTCATTTTCTCTGCATAATAAATAAAATCATCATCATAATCATGTCATATATTGATTAACTACAATGTGATAGGTATAATGCTAGACACTTTCATCGCACTGTTTCAATTGATCCTGTCAACAACTCTATGAGGTAGGTATTATCATCTCATTTTATAAGTGATAAGTGATATTTTTAAAGGTTAGAGCAATTATGTTATTTTCATCACATTGTTTCTCTCAAAGACTCACAAGTCATTGAATGTTAGAGTCATAACTAAACTCAGATTTCTTTTTTTTTTTTTTTTTTTTTTAAGATTTATTTTTGCATACAAGCTGGGGAGCAGGCCAGAGGCATGGGGTGGTGAGAGGGCTCACCAGAGACAGTGTGGGACGCAGAACAGGCAGATCGACCAAAACACACTGCTGAGGGGAGCAGTAGGTGAGTAAGGAGAGGCCTGCTGCGCTATGTGGGAATTTCCCGGGCCGGGCATAGAACTTGCGACACAGTCACCAACAGTTCCACAGCGCTGCACTTAACCCATTGTGCCACCAGGGAGGCTCTTCTTCTGGTTTTATAGAAAGGAATTGAGCACAAAGAAGGGAAATCACTTGAGGTCACTCAATGTGGTTGTACCTTGTGGTGGACGTGGCATCAGCCACTCTCAATTCTAGTTGACATTGGTGACTCCTTCTCCTTGTCCATTATTGATTCAAAGAGATGATGATGGTTGTGAAGTATGAGGGTATGTGTGCTGCAGGGCATCCAGGAATGATTTCACTGATTCCTTAAGAACTATGGTGAGAAGATAATCATCTTCCCTTTAGTCTTAAGAGAGATGTCATCTCCAAGAATGGCAGAATAGAGATGTGGAAAGCTTTTGTATTGTTGATGACATTGTTGGACCTCTGATTCTATTAAATTTAAAGCTCATCCTACCTCTACACTGTACAGTTATATTAAAGGTCTAAATAGTTATGTAACTACAATTAGTATATACTTATAATAAATTTCCTTAATTCAGATGTTTCCAACTAGAAGAAGAATCCTCTGACTGCACTGTGACCACAATAAACAAATAGGCAAAGAAAAGGTTTTGGCATTTACTCTCATTAATTTATTTTTTTTAAAAAAAGATTAATTTATTTATGCATACAAGCTGGGGTAAGGGCCAGAGGCATGAGGCAGCGAGGGGGTTCACCAGAGACAGAGTGGGGAGCAGAACAGGCAGATCGAGGGAAGTACACTGCTGAGGGGAGCAGTGGGTGAGTCAGGAGAGGTCTGCTGAACCATGTGGGCCTCTCCCCTGGCCAGGCATTGAATTTGCATCCCCCCCCTCCCGCCCTGACAGCTCCAAGGTGCAGCGCTTAACTGCTGAGCCCTACTCTCATTGATTTCTCTTAGAAGATCCCTATTTAATTTCTAGCTTTCCTCCCCTTACTCATTGCCCCATGGTGGACTTTAATGTTAAATATATGAGCACGCGCACACACATACACACACAAACACACACATACAAATATTAGGTTCATTTCTCCCAATGCCAGATTCTTAGAAAAAAAGATTAATTTAATTTTAAATATTTTGGGTCACCGACACGCCCCCAAAACATGGTGGCGAAGAGACGCTAGGATCAGGCTCTCTACAAAAAATCGATTTATGGAGAAAAATATCCCTAAATTTGAGAGCTGTCTCGAAGAGAACCAGATACCCTACTCAATACAATCGACCCCAGGGGTGCTTTGGACTTAAAAATAAACTGAAGAGTCGGAGTAAAGAGAAGAGAGGGGACATCTAATCCCACACAAAGGAGGAGCAGAGAGAAGAGATGGGCGGACCAGCTATCCCTGAGAGCCAGTGAATACAAGGTTAGAAACTGCGGTGAGGTCAGAGGGCTCCGGCCAGCCGACTGGGAGCGCGACCCCCACTCCCCCACCCCACGACCCCCCTATCTTCCCCGCGTGGCAGCCCTGAGGAGCAGGAAAGCGGGAGGGTCACTGTGTCCCATCCCCCACCTGGGGCTAGGTAACATCTCAAAGGGGAGAAAGTCCAAGCAAGAAACATCCCCCACTGGCTGCTAGGTGATAGATTAGCCAGAAAAACCGGTTGGGCTGGAAAACCTCCTGCGGAGACAACCTCTTTCTGGGCTTTATAATGCAAATGAATAGGAGGGGAAGGATGGAATTTAAGGACTATTGACTGACAATTCCCAAAACCCCTCCCATACCTGTTGCAAAAAAAATCTCCAGGATGGAATTTAAGGACTATTGACTGACAATCCCCAAAACCCCTCCCATACCTGTTGCTGAAAAAAAAAAAAATCTCCTGCTGAAAAACTCTCTGGCCACACCCTCCCCTGCAAAGTGTCAGCATCTTGGCAGACGGAGGGCAGCAAAAAACAAACATACAAACAAACAAAAAAAGACCACAGCACGTGGTGAACACGGCCCAGCACTCGCCACCCCCTCCAACTTCTAGGCGGCTGCACACTGGCACCCTAGAAACTAGGTGAGGTGAAAAGCTGATCAACAGCCACCCACAACCTCCACCCCCGCACCCCTTCGTGGAATAGCAGGCCCCAAGCAGCAGAAAACAAACTAAGACCAGGAGCTCCCAACCCCCCCCCCCACCAGACATAACCCCAGGGGCAGGAATAGCCCCAGGCAAACATCAGAGGAAAGAGGGGGAGAGGGGAAAAAGAATAGAAAGACTCCCAGCAAGGACTAATGACAGCAGCAACAACAAGACAACAACA
>PVIJ01012282.1:9226-50608 GCA_004024925.1 Scalopus aquaticus
TTTCCTTATAGTCCTGTTATAAGTGAAACCATTCGATATTTTTCTCTTTCTTTCTGGCTTATTTCACTGAGTATGATCCCCTCTAATTCCATCCATGTCGCTGCAAATTGCATGTGTTTATCTTCTTTGAATGCTGAATAGTATTCCATTGTGTATATGTACCACATCTTCTTGATCCAATCATCTATTTTTGGACATCGGGTTGCTTCCATACCTTTGCTATTGTGAACAGTGCCGCAATGAACATACGGGTGCATGTATCCTTTCGGATTAGTGTTTTTGTGTCCTTTGGGTAAATTCCCAAAAGTGGTACTGCTGGGTCGTATGGAAGCTCCATGTTTAGCAGTTTGAGGAATCGCCATACAGCTTTCCATAGTGGTTGGACCAGTTCACATTCCCACCAACAGTGTAGAATAGTTCCTTTTCCTCCACATCCTTTCCAGCATTTGTTGTTGCCTGTATTTTTAATGTGTGCCATCCTCTCACAAGTGAGGTGGTATCTCATAGTGGTTTTGATTTGCATTTCCTTGATTATAAGTGATGTTGAGCATTTTTTCATGTATCTGTTAGCCATTTGCTCTTCTTCTTTGGAGAAGTGCTTTTTGAGCTGTTCTGCCCATTTTTTGACTGGGTTATTGGCTTTATTTTTGTTGAGTTAGAAATAGAAGAAGACACAAGAAGATGGAAAGGCATCCCTTGCTCATGGATTGGAAGGATTAATATTATCAAAATGGCAATCCTACCAAAAGCAATTTACAGATTCAATGCTATTCCAATAAAAATCTCAATGACATTCTTCAAAGAAATAGATCAAATACTGATGAAATTCATATGGAACCACAAAAAACCTCGCATAGCTAAAGCCCTACTAACTAAAAGGAAAGAAAACAGAGGAATTTTACTCCCTGATTTCAGACTATACTACAAAGCCATAATAATTAAAACAGCATGGTACTGGAACAAAAACAAACAGAAAGATCAATGGAACTGAATGGAACACCCAGAATTAAAGCCACATATCTATGAACAGCTAATCTTTGACAAAGGAGCAAAGAAAATGCAGTGGAACAAGGACAGTCTATTCAATAAATGGTGCTGGGAAAACTGGACAGCCACATGCAAAAAAATGAAACTAGACTATTCCCTCACACCCTGCACAAAAGTCAACGCAAAATGGATAAAAGACCTGGATATCCTGAAACCATAAAATGTATAGAAGAAAATATTGGCAAAACTCTACACGACGTGTATCTCAGCAAAATCTTGAAAGACGCATCCCTCAAAGCGAAGGAAGTGAAAGACAAGATAAACAGATGGGATTACATCAAAATAAAAAGCTTCTGTACAGCAAAAGAGACATTAACCAAAACTAACAGACACCCTACCAACTGGGAAAAGATCTTTGCACACAATACATCTGATAAAGGACTGTTAACAAAAATTTACAAGGTGTCTTTTTAATCTACTAAAAATTCTGTTCCCTCACTTTTTTACTTCTCAAAGCTTGGTAATGGTGTTGAGTATTTAAAAATCTTTATAATAAACTGTATTAAAAGTTTTGAGACTTGTGGGTCTGCATATTTTATACTCATTTACTTTTTAGTCAGACATGGATATGTTGGAGGATTTTCAAATATGCTCTTTTACAGTGTCTACATTGTCAAGATCTTTATTTTTTCAAAAATTAGTTATTAACAGTGACTATGCTAACATTTTTTAGTACTAGGAAGTATGTTGCAGTGTTTATTAACCTTGTGTAGGTTTGTTACAGAAATTAAAAGGAATCATTTTCCTGTTGAGGGTAAGTGAAAAAATTCTTAGTAATTAAAAATGAGCACCTCCCTAGTGGTCCAATGGGTTAAGTGCAACATTGTGGAGCTGTTGGTGCAGCCTGAGTTCCATGGGGAGGGAGGGGAGGAAAGTGGGAGAGGAAGGGGGTGGAGGAAGGCGGGAGGGGAGTGCCTGTTCTACTCCCCACTCTGTCTCTGGTGAACCCTCTCACTGCCTCACACCTCTGGCCTGCACCCCAGCTTGTATGCAAAAAAAAAAAATCTTAAAAATTAAAAATGAGAGATTGCAAGGATGAAGAAGGAGAAAATTCTGCTTTCATTCAAAGAGCTCTTTGCCAGGAAATTACACTATTAGAGTACTTTTGGGAAAGAACCCAACTTGAGAGGAAATGTTATGATAGAGTTGAAAAATAAGACTTTCATTTAATTTAAAAAGTCTTCTATCCATTGCAGAGCATCTGTTTTCTTAGGTGGATTTCAGCTTATTCTAGCACCAATAATTAATTAAGCCCCCATAAATTTTAATGTAATTTTATAAAAGTAAATATACTATGTGATCATCAAATCACATCTGTTTTACTGTTGAAATGGAAAAAAGTTAAAACAGGTTTAGAATCAAGAACTGGTTGTAGTTTGAACTTTGCTATTCAGTGCAATGCAGTAGGAGATGAATTACTTTTCTGACTTGAGTATACTTGTAAAATGGGGTAAAAATGCTATCTTTGGGTTTTGTGAAGTTTAAATAAAATAGTAATTGTGAAGTGTTCGTCTCTAAAGACAGTTTCCAGAGTGCTTAAAAATGTGTATGGTGTTGTCCACATCCTTTGAAAAAAATAGCTAACTTTCTCAGGGGATAAAAGAATAACTTTTACTTCCATACATGTGTGTAGTTGAATTAAAGGATCAGTTTTATTACTTTATGTGATTTTTCTAGCAGTATTCAAGATGAAACTGTTAACATCAAAGACTGGAACTTAATTTTAAATGGGATAGTAAGATTAAGCAAAAGTATCATGTAAGATTAAGCAAAAGTATCTAGCAGGTAGCAGTAGTGACGTTGGGTCTTATTGTATAAATAGTTACCATTAGTAGTAGTGCAGCTACCAACTCTGCTTTGATGATAGGGAGATCTGCCAGAGGAGAATAGAGTAGTTTAACTTTTTCTCCTTTATGCTCTTTATACCTGGGTTGTTTCTCGTAAGGGACTAATTATTTGCATTTTAGTGTTAGTAGGTTGGTGGGTTAGTAGGTTAGTGGGTTGTTTCTCGTAAGGTGTGGGGTGGTGAGAGGATTCACCAGAGACAAGAGTGGGGAGCAGAACAGGCAGATCGACTGAAATACACTGCTGAGGGGAGCAGCAGGTGAGGCAGGAGAGGTCTGCTTCACCATGTGGGAATCTTCCTGGCTGGGTATCAAACTCTTGCTGCAGTGGTTGTGGATAGCTTCATAGTGCTGCACTTAACCCGTTGGGCCACCAGGGAGGCCCAGTTTCATCCTTTTAAGACTTAACTGTCTTAACTACCCAATGAAACTGCTTTTAGGTTGCAGATTATCAGTCATTGTTTGGCAAGATGAGCAACCTTTTTTCTGTTCTATGCCCTTCCTATCTCTGTTTCTGGGAGCTTTCTCCTTTGGCTTTCTGATTTTCCCGTTGCTTCTATTTCTCTATCTTATGTGTTCTTCTAGTTCATAATTGATATTGACCATGCATTTTCTCTTTATACTTCCTCTTTTTTAATATAGTTAATTCTTTGGTGAGTTTATTCACCCTATGCTTCAGCTTTGGTCAAAATGACCCACAAATACATACCTTTGAGACCTGGAATGTTTGTATTCAGTCTTATTATTTCCAGCCTACTAAAAACTTTTGACTACTTTGCTGTCTCCTCAATGGCACTATACGCAAAATGGAATCCTTCCCTTCTATCTACGTTCTACTAATTAGTGCTGTTTCTATTTTTTCTCAGTTTTCTTTTGGTATGTGTCTTCCTTCTGCTTGGTTTCCTGTATCAGTTTGTTTCCTGTATTAATATTCCTATATTGCTCTGTTATTTAGGGAGAGCGGCACACAGATTCTCTTCAGTAATAGATTTTACAATACTCAAGATATGTGCAGGGGGTAACTTGGGAAGGTGCCTCGTTAGCTGTCATTTCTTTTGCGCTTCAGTGTCTGTAATGGAGCTCTGAAACAGGCTCCATTAATAAGGGAACAGCAGTTCAGAGTCACTTGTAATATTGACTTGAGTACCTTGTCATCTTTGTTTACTTAATATTTATATGTTCTGAAAGATTAATTGGGTCACTTTTCAACCATGAAATTTGCACCATCCCTATTGAATATTTCAGCCCTTGTATGGATGTTTTTGGCCTCTGGACTTTTTATTTCTGATTTAATTTGAAGCAGCATGTGATGTGCTGTAACAACTTATGCAAGAAGACTTTTTCTTTTAAGGGCACTGTGTTAAGTGACAGCCGCTCTGAATTTTCTTTAGACTTCCAGTTGTAAGCAAATTTGTTTTTTTATTTGTTTGTTCATTTACTTATTGAACAAAAGTTTATTTATTGAACAGTAGTATGTGAGGGTCTGTGTTAGTTGCTTATTGATGGTATCAGACTGAATAAGACATTATTAACATCTTCATGGAATTCCCATTTTAACTCTAGAAATATGCTCATATAGTACATATATAATGAAAGGAACCTGTCTTATTGTGCTAAGTGCTATGCAACAGTGTTGACAGTGGGGTTGGGTGGGTAGCTGGGTAGGATAGTGGTCAAGGAAGAGAGGTTATCTCTAAATTTCCCAAAGAAAATTTTTGATTGTATCTAAGAAAGTGTCTTTAAGGCAAAGAAAGGGGAAAGAGCACATAAGAGAGGATGGACATTACTGGTATTACCTCATCACAAAGAGGTACTCTGTCAGGTCCCTTCTCATATCAGTGATGAAGGCCTTCTGTAATTACCTTTATTCGTATATTTTCAAACACATTTAGTGTCATCTTATCCTCCCATGCTTTCCTGATTATTTCTTGCATAATATACATGTAACTATATAATATCTGCTTAAATTACAGTGATTATATGATTTTTTACATGATTATGTGAAAATTCAGTATCTTTAAGGAATAGACCATTGTGGCTAGATTATAGGTAATGGAAATGAGACTGAAAAACCTTTTGTTTTATGGTTAGTTAGGATTGTTTATCTTGTATATGGTGAGACATGATTTTTCTTTTAAAATATCTCTTGAATTTGTTTTTTCCAGTCATTTTCACTGTTAAATTTTTTTTTTTAATATTTTTTTATGCATACAAGCTGAGGTAAAGGCCAGAGGTGTGGGGTGGCGAGAGGATTCACCAGATACAGAGTGGGGAGCAGAACAGGCAGATCTACTGAAGTACACTGCTGAGGGGAGCAGGCAGGAGAGGTCTGTTGCGCCATTTGGGAATCTCCCTGCCTGGGTGTTGACTCGTGCTGCAGTGGCTCTGGATAGCTTCATATTGCTGCGCTTAACCCATTGTGCCACCAGGGAGGCCCTTCACTGTTAAATTTTTAAGCACAGGTCCTTATTAGCAAAATTTTGGGTTGTAAGAATCAAAATCATCCCCTAGTTTTATAGTTTCTTAGCTGTCCTTATTTGGAATTTGATTTATATGACATTGGAAATATTGGGAAGAAGACTCTGGAGGAAGAGTATATTGTATTATCCTATACAGCTAGCTGTGTTCCACCATTATCAACCAACACAAGATACTTCAGAATTTCACTATACATGCTGCCCTATACTTTTTCATAATAACATACTTTAAATTTCCATATTTATCTAGATCATCAGTCATTTTATAGAACATCATATAGTGATTTGGAATTTAAGAAACCCCAAACAAGCTAAAAGTTCATGTGTTTAATCTCTTGAATGCACAGTGGTCTTTTTAGGAGAAAAAAACAATGTGCTAAATCCTATTCTAGGATTTCATAGTTTACTGGCTGTAATAGTACATTTCAGATAACTGTTTGACTTGAAGTAACTCCTGCAAACACTTAAGAATATCCCCCTAAAAGATGTCACTGATTTGTAAATATTGATGTAGGAATTAATGAAACTGTTAAGTATGCATGAATATTAGGTAGCTTGCTAATATGAGAAGCATGCTATATCTTGCACAGTCAGTGATTTGATTCTGTTTGTCATTTATTACCTGAGTGACCTTGTTTTTTTAATCTAAAACTGAGAGTATTCTAGTAACTGCTAAAACAGTTAATATAGAGGTTAAGTGAGAAAATGCTAACAGTGCTCAGCATAAGGCCACAAAAAGGCCTTAATGTTTACAATTTTTATCATCTATTATGTATCTATCTTTCTCTCTAGGTTGAGAGCTTTTGTTTGTCAAGGATTAAATTTTGATTTTATTTGCATTACTCTGTAGCTTGTTGTCTATACAATTAATATGCTTATATTAAATAGATGTAGATAAATGATAAAACTGGTTTTATCATTATTTGTACCCATGTTGAAAGATTTAGAAAGATTATCTTTCCTAAAGATAGTCTTTCCTAAGCATTTGTGAAATTTACCCATGAGAATAAGATTGATTAAAAATGTATTATTTTTGTTATTTCTGAAAACCTCAGCCAGTTTATTAATTCAGGCTCTAGAAGTGGCCTTTCTTTTCAGTGAGTAAAATATGATTTTATGGAGTAATTATTGAACCATGCATATAAATTTTAATGTTAGAAGATATGATTTGAAATTTTCCCCAATTACAGAAAAAAGGTATTTTAAAATCTTACGGAATGAAAGCATAGAGAAGAGCCACCCCAGAATTCAAAACCTGTTACCAGAGTGCTAAAATATTTACATACAGCATGTATTTGAATCCTGCTACATCCTAGACAGTTTTTGATGTTGGAGATGGAACAGTGAACAAAACAGTCTGTCACTGTTTAGGTGCTGGTACTTGCATCACATTCACATATGCAGACACATGCATGTTTAAAAGAAAAAATGAAAATGGTTTATTTTGTGCACATTTTTTCTTTTTCTTTCATTTTTTTTCATTATTCATATTTTTTACATTATTGTGTATTCCCCAAAGATTACCTACCACCAATTCACCTGTGAACCATCACCATAGTCCCTTGTGCTCTTTCCTACCCCTTTTTGAGCCCTTATTCCCCCCCTCCCTTGCTGGATGCCTCTTCCTTGTTTGGTTCGCCTATATAGGTGAAACCATTTGATATTTTCTCTTTCTTTCTGGCTTATTTCGCTGAGCATTGTCCCTTCTAGCTCCATCCATATTGCTGTAAATTGCATATATTTATCTTTTTTGAAAGCCGAATAGTATTCCATTGTGTATATATACCACATGTTCTTGATCCAGGCATCTATTTTTGGGCATCTGGGTTGTTTCCATATTTTAGCTGTTGTAAAGAATGCTGCAGTAAACATACAGGTGCTTTTGTGCATATTTTATAACCTCTTTTTTTCTCTTAGTGTATTATAAAATTGTTTTATATAAATAGGGTTTCTACAACATTTTAGTCCTCTTTGTTGTCTCATTGAATGGATGTTCATATTTATTACTGCCCGTGTTTAAACATTTACTTTTATATTTTGTTCTAAATAATTTACAGTGAATAAATGCTTTTTTTCTCTCTAATTATTTCAAAGGACAATTTTAGTTGATTTAACTCTTGCAATTTACTCTTCAGTAAAACTTTATGATGGAAAACTTCTAGTATGGATAGAAGAGATGATGAATTTACCTGTACCCATACATACTTCTAGTATGGATAGAAGAGATGACGAACTTACCTGTACCCATTACCTGGTTTCAATGTTATTAACTTATTAGTCAAGTGTAATTTATATCCCACACCCCCACTCTTTATTATATTGAAGTGATCTCAGATATCATTCATTGCTTCTTAACTATATCAGTATGCATCTCTAATTGTAGACTATTAAACAGTAACATTATCTGAGGTATAATTTTCAATATAACTTATTCTTAAAACAATAAAATAGTCATAATAATATAGTGAAATGTTCAGGAGAAATTGTAGAAAACTGAGACTAGACTGTGTGAAAGGAATCCTCCCCCCACGCTACAGTGAAGACTTGGAAAATTTTGTACTGAGATCCTGGAAAAATTATTAACAGAAATTCTTACATTGAACAGAACACATAAAAGTGAGGTAAACAAGCTTATAGATAGGGGTAAAATTGAAGTGGGCATGTAAATGTTTGAAATATTAGAGACGTGGATGTTGCTGGAAAATAATTCTAATGTTTAAAAACAATGCGGGAGTAGGGTCCTCCCTGGTGGCGCAGCGGTTAAGCGCTGCGCTGCGGAGCTGTCGGCAGCAGCGAGTTCGACACCTGGCCAGGGATAATCCCACATGGCGCGGCAGACCTCTCCTGCCTTGCCCGCTGCTCCCCTCAGCAGTGTATTTCTGATCTGCCTGTTCTGCTACCTGCTCTGTCTCTGGTGAACCCTCTCACTGCCCCACGCCTCTGGCCTGTACCCCAGCTTGTATGTATAAATTAAAAAAAAAATGTGGGAGTAGGCTGCTTCCCCTCCCCCAATATTTGCAATGGCAGTGTAAGAGATTATCTTCTTATTTCTTTATGACATAAAGTCAAATGTCAGGGGAACCAGAATTTCTTACCTAGGTGGTGGTGAGTGTGGTGAGACACACACATCCAGGTGTGAAGTTCTAATCTTGAAATTTAAATAGTTTTGTAAAACAATGGTAAATCAGTAAAATTTTATTAAAAACAAAAACCGGTTTTAGAATATGTCTGCCTGAGTATGTAATATCATATTCCATGAGAGAGCTATAGAGTGGGTGACTTGCTCACAAGATTCCCTAGCACCTGGGAGAGTGCATGTTCTAAAGGCACATAGTCAAGAATTATTTTTGGATCTGTGATTAAAAATGTTATAGATCCCATGAAATTTTGAGATGTTAAAAACCATAATATATCAAACTTAGATGAAATTATGTTTATTATATTGTGTTTGCCAAGACAGGAAAATAGGAAAATGTGTTGTGTGTATATATAGATTTTTTAGACTGTAAGGATTTGAAAAGCAGACATTATAAGAATTACTTAAAATTAAACCATAACTGAAATGATCAGTTTTCATTTAAAACACCAGAAAGGAAAGAGAAAATAAAGAAAAAATGACATAGAACAGGAATCATTTACCAAAATAAGTCATGTGTTTTCATTTGACAAACACCCCAGAGACCATCTTTTTGCCTAAGTTAAATTAGTAACATTTCAGTTGTTCCACATGTTGAGAAAATGAGATGTGTGGACTAATAGAAAATTCTCATTAAGTGTTTTCTAGATTCATTTGGGGGACCTATGACTTGTTTGTTTAAAGTGAACCAGATTATGAGCCTGCTTTGAAGAAATTGTTTATAACTCCTGAAGTTCACTTGCGTAGTGATTAGATTACTTTCTGGCTTAGTATTAAAGAGATTTGTTAATATATGCTGCCTCCATTGCTGTATCTTGTGCATGGTTCATCTTGAGCTACTTGTGTTTGCTTAGCCATGAAGGGAATTTATTTTTTGAGACACAATGTTAATACTGCTGAAAATTTAAGGGACAGACTTCTTTTTCTGGTAGGAATATGCTTTTTTTTTTTTTTAATTCATAGTATCTTATTTCACTTTTCTTGTCATCAGACATTTCTCTTTTGCCAATATCTTTAACTACCTCATCTCATTTTTCTGTGCATGGCAGAATTCTTTTTTGGCCATGTTCATCTGCCTAGCAAAATACCTAAATTCTGTTGTCTGCTGTTCCTTGCTTACCTTAAAACTTCTGAGTGGTTTTGAAGAAAATATGCAACCTCAGTAGTTGCCATTTAAAATTCATGGCCTCCGATCTCAAGTCCTGCAGTGCTGTTCATGAATCTTTTCTTTTTTTTTTTTTTTAAAGATTTATTTATTTATACATACAAGCTGGGGTGCAGGCCAGAGGCGTGGGGCGGCGAGAGGGTTCACCAGAGACAGAGTGGGGAGCAGAACAGGCAGATCAGAAGTACACTGCTGAGGGGAGCAGTGGGCGAGGCAGGAGAGGTCTGCTGCACCATGTGGGATTCTCCCCCTCTGGGCGCTGCGACAGCTCCACAGTGCAGCCCTCAACTGCTGCGCCACCAGGGAGGCCCCTGTTCTCGAATCTTAATTAAAATTCACAAATGGTTCTTCCTCTTCTTTCCACCCCCTCCTCCCTCTTCCGCCATTATTTCAAATACAGTTCACCCTTGAACAAAAGGTGACCCCACTCTCCCCATATGACTTTTTACTCTTCCAAAACTGAATGCCCTGCTGTTGATGGTAATCTTAATGATAACATTTGCTTACATTTTTCTTGACTGCTGATGGCCATATAGAATCTGTTTTTGTGAGCATAAGCATGAACGTTTTGGTATATTTTAACTTTTTAAAATATATTTGTGTACATTTTATGGTAGTAAATGATAAACTCTCTGCATATAGTTTATGCATTCATGACATACCTTTTTCTAAGTTGCTTCGCTGTATTTTGCCATGATTACACAGATAAATGAAACCATCTGTTATTTGTCTTTCACTTTCTGACTTATTTCTCTTAGCATAATCACCTTAAAGTCCATCCATTTTGCTCCAAAAAGAGCTATTTTATGTTTTTAAAAGATTTATTTATTTTAATAGATATTTTATTTATTTTTGTTATTCATATCTTTTACATTATTGTGTGTTCCCCAAAAATTACCCACCACCTGTTCACCCGTGGAGCCATCACCATAGTCCTCTGTGCTCCCCTCTTTCCCCCTCTTGAGCCCTACCCCTCCCCTCCTACCCTGCTGAATATCGCTTTCTTATTTGTCTTCCCTATATTCCTGTTATAAGTGAAACCATTCGATAATTTTCTCTTTCTTTCTGGCTTATTTCACTGATCATGATCCCCTCTAGGTGTTTCCTCAAACTGCTAGAAATGGAACTTCCATATGACCTGGCAATACCACTACTGGGAATATACCCAAAAGACACAAAAACATTAATCCGAAAGGATACATGCACCCGCATGTTTATTGCAGCACTGTTTACCATAGCTAAGGTATGGAAACAACCCAGATGCCCAAAAATAGATGAGTGGATCAAGAAGATGTGGTACATATACACAATGGAATACTATTTAGCATTCAAAAAAGACAAACACATGCAATTCGCAGCAAGATTTATTTATTTATACATGCAAGCTGGGGTACAGCCCAGAGGTGTGAGGCGGCGAGAGGGTTCACCAGAGACAGAGCGGGGAGCAGAACAGGCAGATCAGAAATACACTGCTGAGGGGAGCAGCGGGCGAGGCAGGAGAGTTCTGCCGCACCATGTGGGATTCTCCCCCACTGGGTGTCGAACTTGCATCGCACGCTGCCGACAGCTGCACAGCGCAGCGCTCAACCGCTGCGCCACGAGGGAGGCCCCTATTTTATGTTTTTAAATAACTGAGTAGTATTCCACTTAGTATATTTTCCACAGTTTCTTTACCTAGTCATCTACTGTAGGCCATTTAGGTTGCTTCTATGACTTGGCAATTGTGAGTAGTGCTGTTGTGAACAATGGAGTGCATAAATCTTTTTCGTATTAGTGTTTCATATTCTTTTGCTAAGCACCTATCAGTGGTATTGCTGGATTATATGGAATTTCTGTTTTTTTTTTAAAGTATCTCTTACACCTTTCCATGGAGGCTGCGCCAAAATGTATTCCTACCAATACTGGATGAGTGTTCCTTTTTCTCTGCATCCTCACCAATATTTGTTGTTTCCATTCTTTTTTTTTTTTAAGGTTTATTTATTTATGCATACAAGCTCGGGTGCTGGCCGGAGGTGTGGGGTGGTAAGAGGATTCGCCAGAGACAGAGTAGGGAGCAGAACAGGCAGATCTACTGAAGTACACTGCTGAGGGGAGTAGTGAGCGAGACAGGAGAGGTCTGCTGTGCCATGTGGGAATCTCCCTGGCCGGGTATGGAACTCATGCAGCAGTGACTCTGGATAGCTTCATAGTGCTGTGACTTAACCTGCTGCGCTACCAGGGAGGCCCCACCAGGGAGCCATTCTCACAGGGGTGAGGTTTTATTTTGCTCAGTCGCCACATGTTTTGGTTTGTTCCAGGATTCTTTTTGTGGTGAATTTCTAGCTCTATACCGTTATGATCTAAGAAGATGCTTGATATAATGTCTATTTTCATATATTTTTTGACATATTTGTGTCCTAGTATATGGTCTTTGAAAATGTTTCATGTGCCCTGGAAAACAGTGTGTATTCATTGCTTTTGAGGTGGAAGGCTCTGTAAATGTGTTTTAAGTCTATATGCCAATATATTATTTAAGTTCTTTCTTCTTTACGTTTCTGTCTAGGTATAAGTGGTGTATTGAGGTCTTCAACAATAATTGTGTTTTTATCAGTATGGTATTTACATCTGTTATAGTTGCTTTATACACTAGGTACCCCTGTATTAGGTGCATAGATATCAGTGACTGTTACTGTCTTCTTGATGGATTGTTCCCTTGGTCATAATGTGTAGTACCTTTCTATGTCCCTGATTATCTTTTTGGGCTGGAATTTTAGTTTGCCACATAGGAGAATAGCAGTTCCTGCTTTTATTGGCTTGAAGTACCTTGCTCCAGCCTTTCACTTAAATTTATGTTTGTCTAGATTTTAAATGAGTTTCATAAGAAAAGTATAGATGACTGTAACTCTTTAACCCATTTTGTCACTCTATGTCTTTTAATTGGTGAGCTCAGTACATTCACAATTTAGGGTGGTTATTTATATATGAGGGTTCTTCACTGTCATTCTGGTATTTGATTGTTTTATCTCTGTTGTTTCTTTTTCCATTATCTTGTTTCTATTCTTTTGTTTGGATAACTTTCCCTTGAGGGTCTCTCAGTTTCTTCATTTCTTCTATGTGCCTCTTATTCTAGGGTTTTGCTTGGTGGTTACCATGATCATAACAAATCCATCAAGTTTAAAAAGTACTGTATGAGCTGGAATCTACTTTTTTGGGGAAATCCTGAAACTCTATCAGTGAACTTCTAAATCTTCCTTTGAGCAAATGTTTCTTTTTTATATTTTATAGTTCAGTTTAGGGGAGAAGAGGATATAAATCTCTTTATTCTGCCATGTTGTGGGTAGAGTCACTTTTTCTAAGTTTTTGATGCTTCTAGGGAATGCTGTTAATCTATATTTCTTTTCAAATTGTTGCAGCTCTCCAAAAAGTTTCCAATACATTTACTGGAAAAAGTTCCCGTATAAGTGGCCTCATGCAATTCAAATCTTTGTTGTTTGAGGGTCAACTGTATAATCATATATCTTCAATTTTCAGATTTTATGTTCCTCACTCATAGCCGATCAATATTCCTTCTCCTTCCTAAAACAAATAGAAGTCAGTATGTGAGAACTCCCTCAATTTCCTGCCAGTGGTCTACTGTCCTACCTCTATAACTTTGCCAAAAATTTCCCCTGTTATAATTGGAAAGGCATCCAACCTTCTCAGGTTAAGGAAGTTTAATCCGTATTTATTTTTTATCTCATTCCTTCCAGCCTTTTCAGAGACATTCTTTAATAGTTGTCTCTTCTTAGTACCCTTGTTGAAAATCATATATACATGGGTTTACTTCTGGGCTTTTTTTTTTGTTCCTTTGGTTTCTATATCTGTCTTTATGCCAGTATCAGACTGTCTTGATTACTTTTGCTTTGTAGTGTGTTTTGAAGTCAGGGATTTTGAGGCATTCAGCCTTGTTCTTTTTAAAGATTGTTTTGGCTGTTTGGTATCTTTTGAAGTTCTAACGTGGAGTCTGGGAGAATATTCCATGTACTCTTGAGAAGACTCTGTTGTTGAGTGGGAGAATTTTTTTTTATATATTTACATTTTTATTAGCTGTTGTTCTAGATTTATGATTCCTCTGGCATCATTTTCCTTTAATCTGAGGAAATCTTTTAAACAATTTATTGTTGTTAATTTCTACTCAAATTGAATACTCTTGCCATTTTTCATTTGAAAAATTAAAAAATTTCCTTTTCATCATTGAGAGACATTTCCTTTGGATATAGAATTTTAGGTCGATTGATATTTTCTTTCAGCACTTTATTTTTTAAAAGATTTATTTATTTATGGATACAAGAGCTGGGATGTAGGCCAGAGGTGCAGGGGTGGGGGTGTGGTGTGAGAGGATTCACCAGAGACAGAGTGGGGAGCAGAACAGGCAGATCTACTGAAATACACTGCTGAGGGGAGCAGTGGGTGAAGCAATAGAGGTCTGTCCCGCCATGTGGAAAGCTCCCTGACTGGAATCTTGGGGTCTAACTCTTGCTGCAGTGGCTGTGGATGGCTTCATATTGCTGAGACTTAACCCCTTGCGCCACCAGGAAGGCCTTCTTTCAGCACTTTAGAAGTGTCATTGTCTTTGATTTGCATAGTGCCTGACAGGAAGTGTACAGTCATACTCATTTTTATTCTTTGTTTTTCTTTCTGTATATATATTTATCCTTTCAGATATATTGACTACTACTATTCTTCCTCTCTGTATTTATGAGTTATCCATATCTCTATATTCACCTGTTTATATATGAATCTATAGAAATGGTTATTCTTTCTCTTTTCTACATGGCTTATAGGTTTTTTCTTTTATCCTTTTTAAAAAACATTAAAAATATTTTAAAGTCATATTTTCCATTGTGCTCTCTAATCTGTTTAAATCCTATGCAGTGAAAAATTACTGTTAGATATTTCATTTATTTCAATCTCCAAAATGTCAGTTTAGTTCTTTCCCCCCATATCTTCCATTTTCCTTTACATCTCATAATATGAGCTCGTGGTATATTTTTATAATTTCTTTTTATAAGAGTTTTTCTGTTAACGCTACCATCTCTATCATTCCTGTTTGTTTTAATTGATTAAATTTTCTCCCTTTTTGTGTCATAGTTCCATGAATTCTCATATGTCTAGTAATTTTTGTTTGATTTCTTGGCATTGTTAATAACATTATTGATGCAGGGTTTTGTTTGAGTTTAAGGAATTTGTGGACTTTTCCTAGTAGGCATGTTAATCACCTTGTAGATTGACTTTTTTTGAGACTGTGGACAAAGAACAGGATTAGAAGGAGACTATTTACTGTATACTGCTTTATATTGCTTGATTTTTGAAATATCTGATATATTGTATGGTAAGAACAAAATTGAAAGTTTTATAGTCTTGAGGAAAATGTTTTATTTTTGTTTTCTCTCATCAGTAAGCTGAAAAAGCTGAGTGAAGACAGTTTGACAAAGCAACCTGAAGAAGTATTTGATGTATTAGAAAAGCTTGGAGAAGGGTAAGTACAAAAAATATGCAAGTTGCATTCAGATGATAGACAAATAAAAAATACTCTGTAATAGTTATCTTTCGCTGGAAGGCATATGCTTGAATTGAATAGTAATGGTAATACGTGATTATAGTCTGTATCAATCAATATGAATTTGTAAGGGTCTTTCATTCTTTTCTAGGATGTACTATATATGTGACTGAGGAAATTTATTTGGATAAACCTTGAAAACCTTGTTTTCAGTGAACATGATCCTAAAAGTCATGTATTGGATGATTCCATTTATATGAAGTGCCCTGAATAGATAAATACATAGACCTAGAAAACAGATTGCAGATGTTTTGGGACTAAAGAGTAGTAATGGTTTTACAACACTGTTACTACTCTAAATGTCACAATTAAAATGTATAGAATGGTGAATTTTATGTGCATTTTACTACCATAAAAAAGGGTGCCAGCCAAGTCTAATCTAGTCTTTAAAGACAAATACTTAAGTTACTCTTATGTAGCTAGATGTACAAAAAAAGAAAACTAATTCGGCTTTACTTTGCTATTCCTTGTGTTTATCATGTTTGCTTTGTCTCAAAGAAGATGTTACCACTCTTCCTCTTTTTTTTTTTTAAAGATTTATTTATTTATGCATACAAGCTGTGGTACAGGCCAGAGGTGTGGGGTGGCGAGAGGGTTCACCAGAGACAGAGTGGGGAGCAGAACAGGCAGATCGACGGAAACACACTGCTGAGAGGAGCAGCATGCGAGACAGGAGAAGTCTGCCGCACCATGTGGGAATTTCCCCAGCCAGTCGTCAAACTTGCAGCGCCACTGCCAGCAGCTCCACAGCGCAGCACTTAACCGCTGCGCCACCAAGGAGGCCCCACCACTCTTCCTCTTAATGAATTTCATCATCCATTAAATTTAGGGAGTTCATTTCAAACTAGGTATCTGTGCTATCTCTGACCTGCACTGTAGCGCTTTCAATGATGCTGATAAAGATAGTATCCTTTGGACTTTTTTGATGAACCTAATAAGGGGGTGGATGAGCAAGTTACATATACTAGATCCCTTCCAGTATTCCATCTACTTGTGCCTTTGCTCTTACTCTAATGTATATGAGGTTCACTAGCATCTCATGTAAGTAGGCTGCTCTTGCATCCAGGATTCAGTTAACTTGCTTAGCAAACTGTTCGGGACACTCCCAACGATTGATTAGTTCTAATATAATGAGTTTGGAATTTCTGGAATTGGATCTGTATCAGTAAATTCTTTTCTCCTTTGAAATGTTGGAATTCATTCCCGTACATGCTCTTTGAGGTTCTAGTAATAAAAACTGGCAAAATTTTGTAACACTTTGGTGTGAATAGTAGCTGCTCTTGGATCAGATTTTATATTCATCTCTCTGTTTGTCTGTGAGAACTTGAGTTTAATTATTATTCTGGAAGCACTGAGAGATTTGATGAGGTTGTCTAGAGGAGGATCTACATTCTCTTGAAAAGTGACTGCCTGATGTGAAGTCTTTAGGCATTGTGAGGCTAATTGTAAACTGGGAGGTAGGATTGCTTTTTGCTGGCAAGGAAGACTTGTTAAATTTGGGGTTTTGTAGTACTAAGATGAATAAGAAGCTACCTAAAATTCCAATACCAATTCTGAAAATCATTTTTAAAATTAAAAGTCTAACATAACAGATATGATATTGTGAATTCAGTTTGCACCGTATTTTGCAATTTAACTTCTAACAAGATTAGGCTTTTTGAGTTTGCTTTTTAGAAACCTCAGCCCTTTGTCTAAAAGAATTAAGAAATTTGTAGGGGTCAATCATAAATTGTCTGGTTCTCTCAGTCTTGAGCTGGGAACTTAGGCCCTGAGCTTGTTACATTTGTTCTTGTTTTATAACTTTTTCAGTGTAAAAAGGGGCAGTCAGCTCATTCTATAGTCTTTTTACTCTTCTATTCACCATGGCATTCTATTGAAACAAGTATTTGTTCTTCTAAAGCTTTGCCTAGACTCTAGGGAATTAAGGGAAATAATTAAATACAGCAGTTTTTCCACTGACTGCTGTAGACTATCAGTGTTCTGTTTGTCATTGGCATTGAAGTTGCTATTAAAATCTAAGAAAGAACTAAGATTTCTGTCTTTAGGATTCTTTCTCTTGGAACCAATTCCTTACTGTGCTACAGATTATGGTAGCAGGAATTGGTCAGGAAAAGAGAAGCTAGTCTATGTACTGTGGGTGTAAAGAGTTAATATAAAACTGGGGAGCAAATGACTTGTTTAAGGGCTTAGGATGCAAAGGTAATGGAAGCTGCTGCTCAAGGTCAGGTGAAAATCTCAGCCTGAAGCACTGTGATGGGTGTTCCTTACATGCTCTCTAGGGATCTGCTGGATTCCTTAAGAATCTTTGAAAGGATTTGCTGCAGTATTGTGGTGGTTTGCACAAGCTCAGCTGGAAGCCACTGTGTTTCTCACATGTGCCAGTGCATCTGCTACAGCTTCATTTGGAAAATTATGGTTTCTTCTCAACTTTTGCTGTTCAGATTTCATGCATGTTTCCATTGTCAAACTCTTAATTAGGATTCATTCAGAGAAGGAAATTCTGGAAAGCGATTCCCAGCTTCTCTTTTGTAGTGCTGAGGATATTTTAGAAAAGAGTGAAGGCTTCCCTGGTGGCACAGTGGTTAACACTTCTTGTGCCACCGCATGAATGGTATAAGCATTTTCTGTGCCACCGCATGAATGGTATAAGCATTTAATAAAACACACACAGCTCCTGAACTACTGGGTATATTTTAATGAAATTTTAAATGCATAGAGGTTAAAGCTTCTAGACTGAGTACGATCAAAGAAATAGCTCCTAATAGTTCCAAATCAATCCACCGTGGCGTGAAAAACCGGAGACTAGATGAACACGTGAATACGTGAGCGGAGCAAAAAGTGTTAAGCGCTATGCTGTGGAGCTGTCTGCAGCGCGATGGGAGTTCGACACCCAGCCTGGCGTGGCAGACCTCGACACCCACATGGCGTGGCAGACCTCTCCTGCCTCGCCGCTGCTCCCCTTAGCAGTGTATTTCCATCAGTCTCCCTGTTCTGCTCCCCACCCTGTCTCTGGTGAACCCTCTTGCCGCTCCACGCCTCTGGCCTATACCCCAACTTGTATGCATAAATAAAAAATAAATCTTTAAAAAAAGTGATGGTGTTTCTTAATTGACAATAGGTAATTTGACACTGAATTTTACATTACCTTATATGCATGTGTGTACATACATATGTGCATGTGTGTATATGTATGTATGTGTACATACATATATGGAGGTATACCCACATACATACAGACGTATATACATGACTTTTGAAGGGAGGGGTGTGTGTGTTTGTGCGCGCGCGCACATGTGCATGCACATCCGAAAGGCGACTTTGGGTATCAAAGTAAATTATTTCAGATAGTTCAGAGAAAGAGTGTATAAGTTAAAATTTGTTTTGTTAATATGGCTGCTTTATCACTTATTTTTTTACTTTTTCACTTATTTTGAAATACTGTAAATTTGAAAGTGATTCTGATAGACTCCTAGTATTAGGAAAGAGTCCATACTCTTAATGACTTGCTCTTCTTTTTTTTCTGTAAAAGTAAATAATGTAGTGAGAAGAACATGTTTATTGGAGTTATAATAGGTTTGAATAAAAGCCTTGTTAGTTATTAGTTTCAGAGTCTCTGTTTCCTTATCTTTTAAAGTGGTGATGGAAGTGTTTTATCTCACAGTTGATAGGGTTGAGTCTGATAATGTGTATAAAATACCAAGCATGCTACCTGGCTTACTAAGTGAAAGCTTAGTAATTTGCAGCAGTTTTTACCTTGGTTTTTAATTCATTCTGAAGTACAAATATCTTCCTTATTATTTTTTTTTAAACACGTGAATGTTTAATTAGCAAAATATCAAGAGGTGTAGCAGAGACTGTTTCTGGCAAGTAGCCATTATATTCTACTGATTTTTTTATTAATGTATTGTCTTGCTCTTGAGAAGACAATAGTGAAAGGAGCATTTGAAAAGACCTTGGAACAATAAATTAAGGACCAGATGACTGAAGACAACCTGCTGCTTTGAATTTGTTGTTACAAGGTCCCTAGCTGAGGTTTTTCATTGTTTCTAAATAGTATGGAAAGGGATGGACTTTGATATCTGGGGATAATTTTGCTTAAGGTGAGATCAGTTATTTCTCCTTACTTGAGAAGTTACCTGTTTTTATTTACATTTCATTACTTAAATTTCCATTTATATCTTCTTAATGCTGCATTTGTTTGAGTTGACAAACCGTAAGTCTGTTTCTTTCATTCATAAGAATAATAATAAATCTTTACATTAACTTAGTGATTTTTAATAGTTTAAAGTCTATAATTGAAACAATTATGTGAGGATATAATTCACTTATTTTTTTAATTTGTTACCATTAAACAGTACTTTAAACCAGAAAGTACTACTCAAGAATCACGTTTTTCTCTAATAATAATGATTGAAAGGGGAAAATTAAAAATACCTTTGGTTTTTTTTTTTAAGGTCTTATGGAAGTGTATTTAAAGCGATACATAAAGAATCTGGTCAAGTTGTGGCAATTAAACAAGTACCTGTTGAGTCAGATCTTCAGGAAATAATCAAAGAAATTTCAATAATGCAGCAATGTGACAGGTATGAAGCGATTTTTAAATTTATTTTCCTTTTAATGAGTTTATAGTAAAATACATTCTTTGATCATCTGTTTAGGTTTCTTTTCTTATTTTCTGACTTTCTTTTCTAATTCTTTAAGAAAGATGAGGATAAGTTTGTAGTAATCAGAGTGTTGCTTTAGCTTCAGTCTTATATCTATATTCCAAGCAGGAGAGAGAAGGGAAGAAGCAGGAAAGGACTTTCCTAGAAACCTTAAGCTTGTGCTTTATGTATCAAAATTGAGTCAGATGGTGACTTTAGAACTGTTGATGTTGGGGAATGTGGATACATTGTCATCGCTAATCAAGTTAGGATTCTAATGTTAAGAGATGCATGGTCAATTTTGTCTTCCAACAGGATGGAAGTTCCATATACTGTAAGCTCTTTGGCTAATGAAGTGACTGAATAATACTAGTGAAATTTGTTGCTTGGGTCTGTGCAATTTTGCTTTTCTTTAGAGTGTGCTATGTATTTAGATTATATTGTATATTTCCTATAAAAACTATATAACTGGAAATTCAAATGGTATGAATAATATATAATAATATTCCTCAGCCTCCAGACCAGAATAAATAATTGCAAAGATTTCCCAGACCTTGCTGTTAAATTTGGTCACTTGATAAGAATGTATTTTCTATGGTTGAAGTGTAAAAGGAAAGATAGTTTAATGCTGGGTCCAGCAAGTGGTTAATACTTGCATGTCACTCATATTTTATTATTATGGTTAAAAATAGTTCAGGGACTAGTATGGTACTTCACAGATTTCAGTTGAGTATGATTGAAGAAAGGCAGGATCTCAGATATTACCCATTATACATCTCTTCCCCTAACCTTAGTGTATTTTGGATCTTATCAACTGTTGCTCAGATTTCTGAAACAGCTTCCTATTTTTTCAGTTTGTCTTTTATCCTTGCCTTCTCCAGCCTATTCTTCCCTGAATCTAGAGTGGTTTTTAAAAAAATGCAAACCTAATTAAGTCATTCCCTGAATGGATATGGTTGTATGAGGAGCATTATAGGTTGAGGGAACCCTAAAAAAAAAAATCTAAATTCTTTTTTCATTATCTACTTTAAACTTTTAAGGGTAAAGGAAAGTAAGAATAAAAGGAGAAAGAAATGTGAATGAAATTCTGGAAATTTTATACCACTTTGTAGCAAATTGATTTATACATAGTAGGTACTTCTCAAATATTTATTGAAAGAAAAATAATTTATAAAAAATGGTTCCTCCCTTTTCAACTTTACCACCTAGGTTTTGAAGTTCTAACCTTTTTTTTTCATAATTAAAAATTCTACCCTTACTATAAAGTTCCATCTGATGGCTCCACCATGGTCAGTCAGGCCTTCCTTTGAGATCTTGTAGCATTTAAACTGTGTGCTACTTAGTTTGTGCTACTTTGTATGTTCCATCTTTTTTGATTCTATGAATATGGATACTCTGCCTCTTTTGGTTGAATAAGATGTTTTAGAAATCAGTGTATGGAGAATATTAATGGAAATGGCCATTTCTCTCTTTCAAAGTCTTCCTAAGTAAACATCTTGGCTATCAACATTGTTTATTATGCTCTAAGAATATAAACCCACAGTTCAGAAATACTCTGTGCTGCTAGTAATTTTAATTGTCTGATTTAAAGCAAAAAATTAATATTTTTCTCCAACATTTTCAGAAGCCAGAATGAAAGAATTAAAATTGTTTTTTTGCTTCATTGAAATATAGTATATTAAAGTTGAGTGTTAATATTTGACTGAATACAGATTCCTTTAGAAGATTTATATTTGAGATGTTTTAAAGGAAAATATTTTCATTATGTTAAATAGTAAGTGGTCTGCCAAAAAGCAGAGCCTTATTTTCTTGGGAATCACTCAAAACATTTGTGCCTCCTATGATTTGTAATCCTGTTAAATTTCATCCATGAATTGAAGGCTAATTATACACAGTTGGTGAATATTGCATATAAACGATTTAATGTATAATAGAAGTTTACTTATTGGCGCATTATGAAACGTTAAAAATTTGTATTAGGATTAAGAAATATTTTTTTCGGGGGAATTAACTAAGTTTAATTGTCTCTGTATTTGTTTTAGCCCGTATGTTGTAAAGTACTATGGCAGTTACTTTAAGAACACAGACCTCTGGATTGTTATGGAGTACTGTGGAGCTGGCTCTGTCTCGGACATAATTAGATTACGAAACAAGACAGTAAGTATTTTTAAATTGTTTAGCTAATCTTATTTCTAAAGATTTGTATTTTAGAATTTGATTAGGTAGTATTTTGTTACAAGGAAAGCATTATTGTGAAGAAAGAAAGGATTTTACATTATAAGGGGATCTGGTGTGAGGTATGAGAACTAGCCACATATCTTTGTATGGCAAGTTTTTGGGACTTGTTATTATTTGATTTATTTTTGGTATAATTTTTGTTAAGTCACTGAGAAACTACCATGGTACTCTTCTTTTTTATTTGGAATTAGTGTTTAGGTTCTATATATATAGTTAATTTAATGAATCATAGCTAGATTTAGTTAATAATATTCATGGCATTGAAGTTAAGTATGTCATATATGATATGTTAATGATACCCTGTATTATAATCTATGACTTGTTAGTGAAATTTTGTTTCTAAATTTAAAAAAGTAATTGAAAAACAATTTTTGTCTTTATTTTCCCAAATATTACCAGGATGTTTGAAAGTGATACAGTGAGATCATAACTTTTTTATTTTTATTTCTGTAAATTCAGTTTAGTGAAATGTGTTACTTAATAGCTTTCTATCGTTATGTTTTAACTCATGTGAAGGAGCTATTTAGAGAAATGCTTAGTTTAGCTAGCAGTGCATTAAGTTTACTTGATAATTTATAAGAACAAAAGTGATCTTTTTATCTGTGAGTGACTAAGAATAATCAGTGAAATAATTTGTAATTCTGTAGAACTGTAACCCAGTTACTATATGACAATATTATATGTTCTCAGACAAATACATTCAGAAAAATACTTAACTACATGAGTCAATTTGTGGTTAGTCAGATCATTTTGAATTTTGATTGGGGAAGTACGTTGTAAACTTATCCTACTAGTTTTTTTTTTTTTTGTTAGAGAAAATAAAGTAAATAGGATTTCTTTTAGAAGGAAGTGAAACAGATGTTAAAATAATCCCTGTTTTGACAGAATGGATTAAATGATTTGTGAATTTCTAATTATGTATTTTAGAGTTTTTATGGCACCTAACTAGCATTTATGTAAATCAGATGATTCTTAAGTGGCAGAACAATACTTTAATTGAAAATAACTGTATTCCAGTTAGAGAAGTGTTTTAAAACCACTTCAGGACTAAACTCTCAATGCATTGGGTATGTAAAGTTACCAAGTAAAAATAGAAAGCAAATGTGTGTGCAATAGAAAATCTGTTTTCTTGATTTTAAATGTTAATGTTACATAATTTTGCTGAGATAGGAAGTGTTTGTACTAAGTACTTCTTGTTGTCCATAATTACAAACTATTAAGGTATTCTGTGGTTTTGTAAGATGGATATAAACAGATGCATTATCCTCAGGAATCTCCTTCATCAGTTGTCAGAGAAAATATTTTGTTTTATACTGGTCACATGACATTTTAGAAGACAATTTACTAGTAATGTTGAGAAGTCATCTGTTTGGAATATTTTAATTGTTACTCTAACAAAAATGTTATTCTTGGGCTTAAGGTGGCATGGGAGAGTCTGACTCCTAGATGTGGAAAAGAACCCAGAGCTGCAAGGATATTGCCCCTGGGCAATTGGTAACAGCTCCTGTTAAATCTCAACATTTGTATCCTACTTTTCTATTATTTGTGTATTATCTAAAAAGAGTACCATTGTTGGGAAGGTTAGCAATATAAAGATATGTATCATCCTATTTTCTTAAAAATGCTGGGATGTTGTAAATAATTTATCATTTTATAGGAATGTTCACCTGAGTGATACCTTTGGTTATCTGAATTTCAGACATGTGGCTGTTTCTGATCGACTGACTTTCAAAAATGTGAACAGTGAAACTCATCTTTGGTCTATTAAAACTCCCTCAAATAGTTAATTGCTTTATGGTCATAGAGCAATCAGTCTTTTCCTAAATGTATGGGAACTTATTATTTTTTTAGTGCTTATATACACTATTGTTTTTTATTTTATTCTTTGTTTCTTCTAATTCATATTTTAAGCAGCAGAGTATTCATATTATTTTATATTGTCAATGCTTATATATTTAATTGTTTTTATTGCTCTTTATTCTTTTCTGTGTTTCTCAATTGTCTGAAGAACAGTGTCCTTTAGCATTTAGTATTTCTGTATGTGTGAGTATGATGACACAGGTTGAGTTTTTTTGGTGTGAATGTTATATCACTTCAGTTTTGATGATGTGTTTGCTGGGGAAAGAGTTCTAGGTTGGCGATTTTTTTTTTTTTGAGTTTTGATTTGCTGATTTGTCTTAAGAAGAAATACTCTTGGAAAGCTACCTAAGCAACATAATTTGCTTGTGTCTGTATGAAATTTCATTAGGGATGAAGAGTTCTTGGTTTTTAATTATTGATTACTGTTTTTTATCAAATGTCTCCTTGAAAATTAAAGGCATTGGAAAAAGTATATGACTAAATTACATAACTTTTAAAAAATATTTATGTTCACTCTTTTTAGCCTTCTGCATAATATTGTTTATGTCTTGATCTCCTTCCTGTCTGTAGTTTCATAACTTGTCACTTTTATTATGCCTTTAGACTTTGGCTTCACACTTAGAGCTTACTCCTAGAGTATAAACAGATTGATATTTTGGTGTTTTTGTTTATGCTATTGCCTTAACCTCTTCTCTATCTTTGAGTGTTCTTCTGACCCCCAGTTTGTCTAATTAATTTGTATCTACAGAGCACCAGCTTAAATGTCATTTTGTCTTTAAAACTTCCTTTATTTTCTCAGGTAGTTTCTGTTTGGTTGTTGATTCAGTAATTAACTAAGTCTGTGATGTATAGTCACTCTTAAAGAGCAAATCAATGTTAGCGGCTATATTGTAATTTTATTTTTACTTTACATGTTATTACATATTTACAGCCTACCAGGTAGATTGAGCATATTTTCGTATGTATTTTGGACCTTTTTAATTTTAGTATAATTGGCAGACTGTTTATTTTAATTTCAGGTGTGCAACATTATATTATATTGGATCTCTTAGTTCCTTTTTGTCTCTTATCTTTTGCTTTATGTTGTTCTTTTTCTTATTAATTTGCAAGGCAGCCTGATAGTTTGATAATAGTTATATAAGCACTTCACATATCATTTTGAAAGTTATAAAACCAGTCACCTGATGTCCTAGATATTAAAGAAGAGACTTCAGAATACCTCTTTCATAGGTTTTATGCCCAACCTGTACTTTTTCTTTGGGAAACATCTAGGAAAAGGCATGTACTTTTAAGTTTGGTTTAATTAGGCCATTTCTAGTGCTTGGATCTGAAGTTGAATAGCAAAGAGTTGGAATTGTGCCTGCTTAAATGCTGCTACTTAACATGGGGGCAGATCACAGTACTGGCACATGAACTGATAACAAATGGTAGCTGTAAAACTTGTATTAGAGGTTAGGTAAGGCGAAACTCTCCTATATTCCAGTGGGCATTATCTGTTTCTCTGAGTCATTATGATGTATTACGAGTAGAAATCACTAGTTAGTATTCATTGAATGTTTTGGTTTAAATGTTATTGGAAGACCTATAAATAAGTAATTTTCAGTTAGACTCCTGATTTCTGTGATCAAACCCAGAAATGAAGGTCAAGTCCTGATGTCACATATATTTATTAGCTGATTTTTTCCTACATTATTTTAAGCTATCTTTTAAGTCTGGTGCAATGTATATATAGATAACTAGCTGTGGTATTCTGTATTTGGAAATCACATTAGATAGTCAGATTTTTTTTTTTAAGATTTATTTTTTACTTATTCATAAAAACTGGGGTACAGGCCAGAGGCACGGGGCGGCGAAAGGGTTCACCAGAGATGGAGCGGGTAGCAGAACAGGCAGATCAGAAATACACTGCTGAGGGGAGCAGTGGGCAAGGCAGGAGAGGTCTGCCACACCATGTGGGATTCTCCCCGGCCGAGTGTCGAACTCGTGTCACCGCTGCCTACAGCTCCGCAGCGCAGCGCTTAACCGCTGCGCCACTGGGGAGGCCCTAGATAGTCAGATTTTAGTGTTTATAAGAATAGTTCTAGTTGCCTTCCCTTACTATAAGTCACTCATGGGCAGGCATTTTTATATACTTTAGAAATTTTATGTACACTGTAAATATTACAGGTGCCTGGAACAGTTAATGGATCTAGAAAACCCTTGATAAATGTTTTTTGACCTAGCAGGATCAGTTCCTTGGCTGCTTTTCTTGTGAATATAAAACAACCATACCTTTTCAGTGTTACATATTTGTAGGTAGCTGAAATTTGCATGGCTACTAATATTTAGTGTTAATAATGTAGGTTATTGAACACGTGGCCATTTATAAAAGGCCATAAAAAATGTTTTTGCTAGTAACCTTGGAACACATGAAATAACAGCACCTGTTACATTGGTTTCCTGATTTTTAGAAAAGTTATATATATGAATTTAAATTTTATGCTTATTTTTACAGCTGTCTATTTTGATTATGTTAACTATGGGCTTCTTTTGTATGGTGAAAGAGAAATCTACATTTTTGTTGTTAATGGAAGTTAATGTATCCATTTTTTGGAGTGTTTTTTAGTTTAAAAGGAAATATCTAGTATTTATAAGAATACATAAAATGTTGGGATAATTTTGGAACTTGTAAGCAATTAATAAAATATATATTTTATTAAATACCATTTAACATCTCTAAACGTTTATGCGTTTCAAGTATTAAATTCTGCAAAGGAGAAATATAAAATTCTGTGAAATTGAAGCTCCTTAAGGATAGGTTATATTTTTGGTTAGAGACTTTCAAAATGATCTTTACTTAATTGTAAAGTTATGTCTTGACATATGGAAGAAATAGAGCCAGTGTCTTGGACATTTATCATATACTTGGAAATGTTCTAAGAAAATGCCTAAGGTTATTCTCTCCATTTTGACTCATATTTTGATTTTGCCACTTATTTTAATTCAACCTAGCACTATGAATTTTATTTTGACTCCCTAGTTTTGTGATCTGGGCATATCATTAATTGTCTAGGACTTTAGCTTTTAGCCTTAGCTCATCTGTTAAATAATAATAAACATTTGTGTAGTGCTTTACCTTTTACTTGGCAGTTTTGTTTGCATTTTAGTTGAATGAAAAGGTTCAACACACGTTTATTGAACTAAGTCCATTGTGATGCACTAGGGGTACAAATGTTGTTGTTGTTACTTTGCTTATATACTAGTTGAGGCAATAGGTATGTAAGAAATTTAGTTCAGTTCTGTAGAAAGTTAGAGTTCTTTAGAGCAGAAAAAAAATGAAGCACTTAGCCAAACATGGAAGTTCAAAAAAAACTTCATAGGAGAGAGAATTCTTTAAGTGGAATCTTGAAAGAGGAGTCATCATCTATCATTAGAATGCAAACTTGATAAGGCAGAGTTTTATCTTTATTTACTGTTTTATCTCCTCTCTCTGCACACTGCTGGGCATATAGTATGCTCAGTAAATACTTGTTGAATGAATGAATGAGACGGAGAAGCAAGGGCAAAGGTACCTTGAAGGAGTAAACTATGATATGCTAAAATTATATTTCCATCTCTAAAACTCTTCTGTAATAATATTAGGTTACCTGAAAAAGCATGTTCCCAGCATCTGATTTAAATGGATTTACTTTTCTCATACTTAGTTACTCAAAAACATTGCCACTGTTGTTTGATGGGTCTATATTAAATCATGATGCAGTATAATTTTTTGTTTTTCCTAGGGCTTTCCTTTATTTTTCCCCTCCACATTGAGAGAAACCGCTTGCCATCTCTTTCATTTTGCTAATGTCTTCTAGCTTCTTACTCAGTTTATCTGTTTCCTGGAATTTATGTGATTCTTCTTTGAGAAGATGTTCTTGGAGCTTCTTGATTTTCTGTTCTAATGTGGACTCATTGCTTTTTAGGTCTGCTGTACAGCTGCATCCTTGGAATTTCTTTTCACTGGACTTCTGGGTTAGTGCCACCATTTTCTTGTATATTTCCTATTTCTTTGGCTTTCACCCTTGTTTTGTGTTCTTTTTGGAGTATCTTCTTTATGATATAAAAATAAAAGGTCAACTATTTTGAACTCATGAATATCTGAAAATGACTATTTTGCGCTCATACTTTGTTGATTGTTAGCTTTTGTAGCATTTTACATTGAAAGTAAGTTTCTCGTAGAGATTGGAGAGCTTCTTCCATCATATTCTAGTTTCTGGTCTAGTACCTAGTAGTTGGTCTTGCTAATGTTACACCTGATGCCTTTCAGTTTCTCATTTATTTGTAGATTTTTCCTCTTGAACTTTTTAGACGTTCTCTTTATTCTGATATTTCTGATACTGCACAAGGAACAAGATGTTTCACAAGGGTTTTCCTAGGTGTGAGTCTTGTTAGTCTCAACACTCAGTAGTTCCTTTTAAATAAGCATTGGTGTCTTCAGTGTTGGAAATATTTCCTTGATAATTTCCCCCTCAATTTTCTTCATTGGATGGTGAACCTTCTGAATTTTCTTCTTTTTTTCCCTAGATACTCTCTCTCTTGCTCTTTTATTTTTGTCTTCTTGGAGGTATAGAAGGAGTGTATTCTTCTTTGTTTTCTAACTCTTCTAATTGTACTTTTAATTTCAGTTTATATTTTAATTTTTGATTGTTTTTTATACCATATTGATACTGAGATGTGAATGCAAAAGTCTGATCCCTATGTGAATTATACATTTTTTAAAAAAGTTATTTTCTTTCCTGAAACATATCTTTTTTATCTGGGGTTGTGATTCACTTGTCTTTTATTATTCTGATCTTGCCCATGGCAACACTAACCAGCAGGCTCTCACTGGGAGCTTTGAGACAGTTTTCGTTGTGGCAGGTAAAATATTAAAGTGAATGGGCTGGGAATAAATTCTAGGGGGAAGGACCCACAGTTGTTGTACAGTTTCTTGAGAGAGAAGCCACTCCCCTCTGCCTGCCTTTTGTGGGCCCTGGGACCAGAGTCCATATAATCTGCATGTACAGAGATGTGGTAGAGGTAAGGTAGAAATGAGGAGCCAACTCTTAATCTGTTTCTTTTCCACTCCTGTGGAAAAGCTAGCCACTTTTTCATCCCCCTTCTCCTATTCTTGCCACCCAGTGGTTCCAACATGGAACTCCTCCAGAGTTACCTTGGCAATCACTCCTTTTGTAGTAGACTCTTTCTTTGCCTGCTCTTGGTTATGACTCTCCCTGTAGAAGTGCTTTCAAATTTATTACACTCCCCAGTGTTTATTCTTTTGTTATTTATTTTGTTTTAAAAATGTATTGAGGTTTCAAGAGGAGTAGGGACAAAGCAGTCACTACTGGTACTTAGAATTATTTTTGTTCATGAAGAAATATATACTGCTTAAGATAGAATTTACACTTTTAGGTATGGTAAAAATTTCTTTATTACAAATTCAAAATATACTGGAATGTTTTACTTTAGTGCCCTTAGAATTAATGCCGTGCACGTAATAGCCTTTTAGTAAATGTTTAAAATTTGTTGTACTTCAAAAATATTTGTTATGCCTTGATCATATACTACTTCAAACAGATTTTTTTCCCTTGGTGAAGCCGTACCAATTTCTCATTATTGATTTAAGATTATTTGGAACTTCAAAGTTTGATATTATTTCATTGTTAATAATAGACATCTTTTTATAAGTGTGGATTTCCATTCCATAAAGTGCTCTTTAGGAGTTTATATTTGCCTCTGTTATTGGACTAATTCATGTTTGACTTTCCTAATCACTTTGTTGCATGTTGCCTCTTTGTGTAATAGATACCAGTTCATACGAGATTTACAACTCCATATTTATTGAGTGCTTTTCTGTTGTCTTCTGATCTCTTTTTCAGGAATCTTTTCATGTGGGAAAAGATTTTAAAATGTCTGCCCCTGACCATTTTCACAGTAGAGTATCAGTTCTCTCTCTCTTCAGATCAAGGGCTTATAAGCAGCATGTATATGTGTATATTTACATATGGTGTAAGTAGTGAAAGCTTTCATTCTGAATCACTAGTTGTGGGACTTTGTGATAGATTATTAATCTTTTTTATTTTTATTTTTTGCCAGACATCTGCAATCCAGATTTCATGAAAGCTTCTCTCTGCTCTTTTGTGTATAATAATGGCTAAAATATTCTAGTTATGTTTCATAATGTATGTACTTTGTGTTGAGAAGACTTGTGTTTTTCTGAAAGAATCGCCTAAATTTTTTTTTTGTCTAAAATCTTGGCTTTATTTGTAAGTCTCCTCTTTTTGGATAGGATGAAATAGAGTGGTGAGGATTGGAAGGGAGTTACAGAGTTGCTCTATTGTTATTCCTGGGATTTTCTTAATGTTAAATACTAAGAGCCCCATCAAATGTATGTGTTTTTTTTCCCAAGAGGGAAGGCGTAAGTGGGGGAGAAGTTTTAGTTATAAGGAAGTTGGAATCTGAGACTTGATGGATGTTCAGATAAAGTCTTACATATAAGCTTAAGTACGACTTTGAGATTTAAGTGTTTCAGTGATTGCTATTTCACTCCTCAAGTTTCCGTAAGCTATTGATTTTTTTAGCAGGGGATTTTGGTCACCATTGTGTGTCATTAAATCATATGTATCATTAAAATCTAAATGGAGGCAAACATTTGAAAGTTCTGTAAAGTGAGAGATCTAAATATAGCATTAATACAGTTTGAAGTGACTGACCATTACCTGGGTCAGGTGGTATTAGGAAAATGAAAGCAAAAAGGATACCTAAAAAAATGTATATGCATGTTCCTTTTAAAATACACCTTTACCCTGCTTTCCCTACTCTCAATTATTATATTCTCTTGTTTTGGAGCAAAAAGTAGAAATCAACTTCAGAGATCTCATGCTGTAATACCTGGAATAACTTATAGTATATCTAGAGCTGGCCAGTTGTTTATCCTTTGTACAAATCTCTTTTCCAGGAACTTCCCCTCTTTTTTTATATTCACTTCATGTTTTCTGCATCAGTTTCAACTCTTGGTTATACGTTACCAAAAACCCAGCCTACACTGTTGTAAGCCAAAAGGGGAATTTCTTTATTCACATTACTAAAAGTTTTTACAGAGCTAGTTTCATGTGTAGCTTGATGCAGGGTGAAAAGATTTACTTGAATTCACCTTTTTGTTGATAGCTCTGTATCAATTCCACTCTCACACAGACTTAAACCTTACAGTTGTAAGATCCCTGCTGCAGTTGCTGGGTTCTCCCTTTGTTATTGAAATCTGGTAGTCCTCTTATCCCACTGCTCTCTGTGGGTCATGTGCCTTTCTCTGAGCAAATCCTGTGGCCACTAGAGTGTGATGTGGTAGTTGACTTAAACCTAGATTATGTGTCCAACCAGGAACTCGGATGGAATTGATTATTAGAAATACATGGGTTGAGCGTAGGGAAGTAATGATTTCTTAAAGGAAAATCAGAATATGTGAGCAGGAGAAGGGGATGTTAGACTGGCAGTGAATAACAGGTATTTCTGTATTTGTCGTGTAAAATCAAATCAAAATAGGCTATATCAGGGATAAAGAATAAAAAAATCCCTTCTAAAGTAGCTCACAAAATGAATGTTAAACTTCAGTGTTAAACTTTAGTGTCATTAGGAGTCAAAACTGTTGGGACCTTAATCCTTTTTGAGCAGTTATAGTTGATGTTTCTCATGGTAACTGTTTTGCTTTGTCAGTTGTAAATATTTTCTGTAATAATTTCCCTGGAAATTCTGTTAGTAAAGGTTGAAGACCAATGATTCCCTTAAACCAGGGTTGTCTGATTCTGATAGTAGTTCTGGTGTTTGGGATTTTCTCACCCTAAGTACTACTGTTCAGTGTTCTAGAATCTGAGAAGAGTGAACCCTTTTGTGTGGAAAGAATTCTTTGTGCTTCTTATTTGCTGTCTCTTATAGAGTAAGGTTGAGTTTGAAGTATATTTCACACTTGCCTCTTCAAGTTCCAAGCCACAGCATTAACATGACCATGCACTGTAGGATTAGACCCTGAGAATTTTTCAATAGCAGTCATGTGCCACATTTTAATCTCTGATTGTACATCATACACATCACGCTCCATTACATCTTTTATAACATCTTTTGATTGGATTATAAACATTTTTCTCTATGATTTTTTCACATTACAATATAGTTCCTCAAATAGAATTTTTCTTCTACCTTAGCTAAGTAAATTAAACTTACAAGGGTATTTCCTTGGCTTCCATTATTGGTAAGCTGCCCAGTCTTCACCTTAGTTGCTATTCTTTTGGCATTTCTCCCAGTTCTACTTCCCTTTCGTCAGTCAGGACCCCCTTAAATGCTTTAATTTCTCTTCTAGAAGACTGCCTGCCATTGCGAGATCTACTGCAAGCCCTCTGTCCCTGTCTTGAAACCTATGGTTTGCATTCTGTGACAGTGATTTTTTTAGCAGAAGGACTGCTAAATGTGAAGCCAGAAAGCCCCAGCTTCAGTTCCTGGGTTGTTACTTACTTGTTCCATGACTCTGGGTATACATTGTCTGACTCCTCTAAACTTAAGGTAGCTAATCCTAAAATGGGCCTAATAGCGTATTACTTACTTTTCCATCCTCAGTGTTTTCTTGTGAGGAACAAAGATGATTAGTGTCAGAGCATTTTGTAGCCTATAAAATTCTATTTACAGGTTTTAGCTTTTTTATTACTGTTAAGGCAAAAACTTAAATATTGGTTTTTAATTTTTAATTATTAAGAATTTTACAGTATTTGTTAAAGTAGTGAATATTCTCTGGTACTAGAGAAACATTAAAGATTGATGTATCTTATTTAGCACATTTTTTTTAATATTAGGAAATATAGAACTGTATGTTAATATTAGAGAAAATGAAACTTTAGATCCTTAGGTGGCAGGTTTCTAAATTTAATAATTTTAGATGGAGACCTTTGAAAATTGTATAATTTTCTGTACTTTTAACTGGTGTGTAAGCCCCTCCCTCTTTTAAGAGAAAAAGAATAAAAATATTATGAGCACATTGTAAAGTTCCAACTAATCAGAAGAGGAAGTCAGTGCCTCCCCACTCTGCTCTCAGTATTACTTTTTCTAGGAAGTGTCAGTTAGCAATTTACTGTGGGTTCTTTCAACATGTATGTATGCATGCATTATTTTATGTGGGATTCTGTACCTTTGCCTTTTTAAAAACTGATATATCTCAGAGACCTTCCCATACCAGTATATATTTGTCCGTGTGTATGTAGCATAGGTATTTATTTTCAGTATCCTGCATAAAATAAGTTCTCACTTTTCAGTTTTTGTTGTTATAAATAAAGCTGTAGGATACATTTGTATGTATGTATTGGCATACTTGTGTTGTTATGGTCAGTGGTTACATTATGAGACATGAAATCACTGTGTTATATAGAACATATTCATTTCGTGAGTTTTTTTTTTTTTTTTTTTGTTGAAAGGATCCTATATGGCCATGTGATTTTTTTTTTTTCCAGGCTCAGGCCTGAAAAAATTAGGTTGTATTATGAAGGAAGAATGGATTTTGCTGTTAGCTTTACTATGTGCGCTCTTCTTCATTTTCTAAAATTTTGTTTCATTTCACTTAAGGTGTTCATTATTAATTCCATTACAGAGTCTCCATTGGAATTTTAAGCAAAGTTATATACTTGTTAACTATAGCTACTACTCTTACTGCTAATACAAAGATTTTATTAGTCTTCACACTGATTTTCCTAGTTTTCTTCACACTGATTTCCTGTTATTCTTGACACTGATTTTCTGGTGTCTGACTGGAGTCTGTCAGAGTATTCTTTCTGAAAGTTCAGATATGATCACATCTTCTTTCAACTTAAATTTTTTGAGTATATATAAAGCAGAATTTGGTCTTAAGCTGTTTTTACAGTTTATTATTATTACAGTTTATTACATTTAGCATTCAACACAGAGAACCATTCACTAGTATGGGACTTCATATATTTTTATGTCCAAATATGTTTGTTCTACAAGAGTCAGATCAGAAGTCAACTCTTATGTGAAGAATAATGTGCTGATAATGGCAAGACTGGTAGGATTGTTCATGGCCTTGTGGGTTAAATTCAGTGGTTTGGATTTTTTTTTTAAATACTGGTTCAAATGCATAATCAACATTAGAAACTGTGACCCAGTACTGCTGTTACAGGTATTACTTAGTATTGTAATTATTTCTTCCTGTGTCCTTCCTTTCCCACTAAAATTTGAGCTCCATGACAGGAACAGTGTAACAGGTTCTCAGTAAATTTTTGTTAGTGTCTATCGTCTATGGTTGTGTTTGGATATGATGTAAAGTGATACCTGTAATGCAACTGGCATAGTAACAACTCAATAAATTATTACTATTCCTGGCTAGGTAAACCCTGACTTGGGGAATAAAGTGTGATTTCTTGAAAGAGACCAAATTTGATCCAGGCTTTAAAAGACTAGGATTATGTCAGTGAGTTTCAGTCAAATGGTTTTCAAGAGTTTAAAGTTGAAAAAATTTTCTAATAAAATATCTACGGTTTTCTGTGTATATGACTATAGCACTTGAAGAAAGAAATTAAGTCTCATTTTTTTTGTATCTTTAGTATCTAGTAAGTACTTAGATACAGAATTGGTACATTATTTCACATTCGTAAATAATATGTCCAAAGATTGAGGTTATCTAAGATTGTAAAAAATTCATTTTTAGAAAATTAAAGTTCTTTGCTTTGTATGAACTTACCCAACCTCACTTGAATTTGGTTTTACTGACAAAAAACATTAAGGTAGTGTGTGTATTTTAAAACAGTTTGTGCATCTGCCCTTGAGACAATTTGGTGGGTACATTTTTATCAAAACCATACACACAGTGACATATTAAATGTATCATATTATACTAATCATATGACTTTAGAAACAAAAGTAACCAGAGGACTAAAACCTATCAAAACCATCTTTCTGTTTTTGTACAATGAGATTTCTTTTAAAATTTGCCAGTGAATTCATAACAGTATTGAAACCAGATGTAGACTTCCGTCTTTTAATGTATTAGCTCAGCTATAAAAGCCTTATTTCCATCCTTGATTACTGAGTATTTCATTCATGGTTTATTAATCTCCTATCCTCTTAAAAAGAAATACCAAACTACAAAATGTGATTCAAATGATTTAAAAATGACTTTGCCCCATTTGAATCATGACAAATAAAATTAAATTTGTAATGTATTGAAGCGAAACTAATTAAATCCACAAATGCAGCACTTTGTTGATCAAATTTATTATGGGAAAGGGTTCTTGACAGATGCCACTCAAAAAAGTGTGAACTGTGGTTTGAGAATGGATATGAATTCCATCAATTGAACTTTCATGTTACCTCCTCATATATAATGTAGATCTCTCGCTTATGTTTTTTTTCTAAGTGTTTTCAGTATAAAATATTATGTAGAGAAATACATGTATGGCTATATAGAGAGCTATATTTCTAATATTTCCCTGCAATACTATATACATATGTAGAAATATATATTGCTCTATAATACTTAAATATAATGTGTTAAATATGATTTGTATATACACATATGCGTAGAGAACTATATTAGATAGTTATAGATACAATTCTAAGTTTTATATAAGTGAATAAGTAGTTCTCTGTGTTGCCAAATAAATACCTAGTCACTTTCATTAACTGTATTTTATGTATATGAAATTTGTTAAATTATTTAAAAGTTGTTTGAAAATAAAATTCTATGAAAATGACACCTTCCTCCCTCCTTTTTTCCCTCCCTCCTTCCCCCCTCCCTTTTTCCACTCCTTCCTCCCTATCTTCTTTCTTAAAATATGGTCAGTACATTTCCAGAGGACATGAAATAAAATGCTAGGGCAAGTCTTACTATGTAGTATCATGAAAGAAAGTTCCCATCTCCTTCCTTTCTCATTCTTCTCCATCAGTGACATAAAATACTTGTAGGATGATTAAATGTTGACGTGGATAATTTCTCAAAGTTCATTTGATACCACTGATATATAATTTTTCTAATTAAAATATTATTACATTAAAAAAACCTCACAATGCAAAACCCCTTTAAAACCTGAATTAACTTCAAAGTCACATTATTATTCAGGCTTAATTATTTTCTCCCATCCCCCCCTACATCCCCCCAAAAGCAAGGCATTCCTTAAAAAAATCCAAAGGAATAGAAATGCTGGCTTCAAAGGTATTTATCCAAAAAGTTACTAAAACATGGCAATTGTAGAGGGGAAAGGCGGTTACGTGAATGAGAAGAGAGATCAAGAGGATGGTTTCCTGACCTTCCAGAAGCTAACCCCAAGTCACCTGGAGTCCATTCTGAAGGGATCATAACTTGAATCAATTCTGGCATCTCAGCAAATTGAGGTAGCATTGACATTAATATGAAACCAGGTAAACATTTATTCCTCAAGGCTGAAATTTTGTCCATCACCTTTCAGTGTTTATTTCATCATATTTCTATTCTTCAGTTAATTGTTTGAGCTACTTTACATTATTACAAACTTATAGTAATAAATAGTTGTATAGACTCATAGAGACCTTGAAATATAGACCTAAAACCTTGAAATATAATTGGTCTATTCAGTCCTGACCTTCCTCTGGTATAGCTCTGAAATATAGGATATGTAGGAGCAGAGATAACAAACCAACAAGTTAATGAAGGATAAGTTACTGTGATTGGAAGTACAGAATTTTAACAGGATAAAAGTTAGAGTCTCGGTAAGCGAAAAAGTCATCATGTATGTAATTAAAAATGACACATTTAATGAACTGGTACTACATTTTAACACCCCAAACCCATTCATTTCTTTATAGGAGTGGGGTTTCAGGAGAGGGAAGAAAATCCAGGCACATATGACAGGGCAGTCACCTTGCACACCTTCTATAGTGATGAGACAGTGTAGAAACTAAACAACACTTCTACCTCCCACTCCCCTTTTTTGCCTGCAAACCACTACTTTGGATAGATTGGGACATCAGATATGGTATCCCTTTTCTTGGTAAGTATGTCTGTACCCATTCATTATTTCTGAGTACTAACTGTATGCCTGTCATGCTTCCAAGCATCACAGGTACATCTGTGAATAAAACAAAGGTCCTTGCTCTTGTGGAACCTTTCTTAGTGCAGTACTGTCCAATAGATACATTAACATGAGGCACATAGTTGTTAAAAATTTTCTAGTAGACACATTTAAAAAGAAAAAAGTAACAGATCAATTTAATTTTATTAATGTATTAGCTATTATATAAAATCAATATATCTAATAATAATTTCTTGATATCTGTAATTTATAGCAAGTTTTATAAAAATAATATTAATACATAAAAATCTTTTAGATGTGACCAGTATAGAAGTTGGTAATGAGATATTTCATCTTCTGCACCTTGAACTTTGGTACAGTTTATGTTTATTGCCGATCTCAATTTGTACTAGTCCTGTTTCAAAAATACTGCCAGACTTCTTGCCTGTGACTTATAAAGCCTTATATAAACTAGCCTTTTCCTATTTGTCTGTCAGATCTCATGTAGAACTAGTCTCCTCCTGGCTCACTAAACTTCAGCCTTCTTTCTTGGACTCAAATTTGGGAAGCTTTTTCAAGAGGAATGTTTTTATGTATTTTGTGTATGAGTGTGCAATACTGTGTCCTTCATGTCATTTAAACCTCAGCAAAAATATCTCCTAGGCCACCTTTGGTGTTTAAAGAGTCTTTTCCATATATTAATAGATCTCTATTTTAGTGTTCATAGTGGTTATAATGGACATTTAATGTTACCCTGTTCTCTATCATATTATCAAATTAGTCCTTCCCTTATAGGAACTAAATTCCATGAAAGCAAGAACAGTTCTTGGTTTATTCACTTTTTTATCCCCAGCAACTAGTGTAATTTTTGGCACCTAATTGATGTATGATAATTATTTGTTAAATGAATAACTGGCATTCTGAATCTGAATCCACTAAAGTAGATTTATCAAGTAACTAAAGGTCTTAGATCTGAAGACCATATGGTTGAAAGATAACTAAAAGAGTAGTCTTAGGATCTTTTAATCTAAAACTGGTTAGGGGAAGTTGGTAATTCAGAGGTTAGGGGAAAACCTAGGTCAGTGTTTACTTTTTTAAATTGGGTTAAAGTTCATATAACATGAAATTAGCCATTTTGAAGTGAAAAATTCAGTAGCACTAATATAGTCACAGTATTCATTTTTACTGTTTCCAAAATATTTTCATCATCCTATTGCCATTAAGCTTTTGATCCCCATTGACCCTCTCCTCCCAGTCCCTGTCAGCCACCAGTCTGTTTTCTTTCTTTATGGTTATATCTATTCGAAATATTTCATATAAATGGAATCAAACAGTGTGTGCTTTTTGTACCTGACTTCATCTTAGAATGATGTTTTTTTACTTTTTTGCATCCACATTGTAGTACATGTCAGTACTTTATTCCTTTTTATGGTTGAATAATATTCCATTGTATGTGTATATCATAGTTTGCTTATCCATTCATCCATTGGTAAAGCATTTGGTTTTTTCATCCTTTCGGTCATTGTGAATAGTACTGCTATGAATGTTCATGTATATATATTTGAGTATCAGCTCTCAATTCTTTTGAATATGTATCTAGGAGTGGATTATCAAATTATATGATAATTCTGTACTCAACTTTTTTTCTTTAACTTTTTGAGAAGCTAAATATTGTTTTCCACAGTTGCTATTCATTTTACACTCCCTTCAGCTATTTTCAGAGTTTTAGTTGCTTTGTATTCTTTCAAACACTTGTTCTTTATTTTTTTCATAATAACCATTTTAGTGGTGTGAAATGATTCTGCATTGTGGTTTGGTTTGCATTCCCTATTGACTAATAGTGATGTGGTGAACATTTCTTTTCATGAGTTGTCATTTGTGTATCTTCTTTGCAGGAAAGTCTATTCAAGTCCTTGCGCATGTTTAAATTAGGTTGGATTGTCTTTTTGTTGAGTTGGAAGAGCTCTTTATATATATTCTGGATATTAGGCCTTTATTAGATGTATGATTTACATATATTTTCTCCCATTCTGTGTAGGTTTTCCTTTCTCTTTCTTAATAATGTCCTTTAATGCACACAAGTTTTTAATTTTGGTGAAGTCTTTTTCTCTTAGTGCTTGTGCCTTTAATGTTAGGGGCACATGTCACTTAACAATGGGGATATGTTCTGAGAAGTGTGTTGTTAGGTGATTTTATTGTGTGTGATCCACTTAGAGTATAATTAAACAAACCCAGGTGTTATAACCTACTACACACCTAGGGTTTATGGTATATCCTGTTGGGGACCACTGGTGTGTATGTAATCGTCATTGACAGAAATGTTAAGCAATGCATGACTGTATTAAATATCCATTTCCAAATCCAAGGTTATGTTTCTTTTAAGTCTCTTTAATTTTTAACTCATATTTAAGTTGTTGATCCATTTTGAGTAAATCTTGATATATGGTGTGAGGTAGGTATCTAAGTTCTTTTTTTTTACATGTAAGTATCTGGTAGCTCTGCAACACTCCTTAGAATTCTTCCTTTTCTTACGGAATTAGGTAAGGACTAGAATCACAAAAAGGTAAAAAATAATAATAATAAAATAAAAAGACAAATATGGATGACAGTATGTCAATGTTAACTCAATGTAAATGGACTAAACACACCAATTAAAAGACACACCATAGCAAGATGGATCAAAAAACAGAACCCAACCTTCTGCTGTCTACAAGAAACACACTTAACTGTGAAAGATAAACAGAGATTAATAGTTAAAGGATGGAAAACAATCCTACAAGAAAATGGACCAAGAAAGAAGGCAGGAACAGCTATACTTATATCAGATAAAATAGACTTCAAACTTAAAAAGGTAAAAAAAGACAGAGCTGGTCACTACATCATGATAAAGGGGACAATAAAACAGGAGGCTATAACAATCATCAACATATACGCCCCAAATGAAGGAGCGGCAAAATATATCAGACAATTATTATCATCCCTGAAAACAGACATTAAAGAAAATACATACATAGTAGGAGACTTCAACACCCCACTTTCTCAATTTGACAGATCAAGAAGACAAAAAGTAACCAAGGATATTAAAGCTCTAAATAAGGACCTAGACCACATGGGATTAACAGATATCTATCGATCACTTCACCCCCGAAAAATTGAATACACATTTTTCTCAAGTGCGCATGGAACATACTCCAGGATCGATCACATATTAGGCCACAAAACAAACTTCAACAGATACACTAAGATAAAAATCATACCAGCCTTCTTCTCCGATCATAAAGGAGTCAAACTGGAAATAAAACATAAAAAGGAAAAAGGGAACCTCCTTACCTCATGGAGGCTGAAATCCACATTACTGGAAAACCAATGGATCAACGAAGAGATCAAAGAAGAATATCTAGAACTGAATGACAATGAGGACACAACTTTCCAGAACGTCTGGGACACAGCAAAAGCAGTAATAAGAGGAAAATATATAGCATTACAAGCTCACATCAAGAAACAAGAAACAACCCAAAAAAACAATTTAATCTCACATCTCAAAGAACTGGAAAATGAACAACAAAAAACCCCAAAAGACAGTATAAGAAAGGAAATAATAAAAATCAAAGCAGAACTAAATGAAATGGAAATAAAAAAAAAAATCCAGAAAATTAACGAGACCAAAAGCTGGTTCTTTGAAAAAATAAACAAAATAGACAAACCACTAGCCAGGCTTACAAAGAAAAAACGAGAGAAAACACAAATAAGTAGGATCATAAATGAAAAAGGAGAAATCACAACGGACACAGCAAAAATTAAAAAAATAATCAGAGATTACTATAAACAGCTATACGGAAACAAGTATAACAACTTAGAGGATATGGACACATTCCTAAAACTATACAATCACCCAAAACTAGACAAAGAAGATATAGAACACCTAAACAGACCAATCACAAGTAGTGAAATTGAAACAGTAATTAAAAACCTCCCCAAAAACAAAAGCCCAGGACCAGATGGTTTCACAAATGAATTCTACCAAACATTGAAAAACGAAATAGTCCCTATATTACAAAAAGTCTTTCAAAAAATCGAGAAGGAAGGAGTACTACCAAACACATTCTCTGAAGCAAATATTACTCTAATACCAAAACCAGACAAAGACAACACAAAAAAAGAAAATTGCAGACCAATCTCCCTAATGAATACTGATGCAAAAATATTTAATAAAATCTTGGCCAATAGGATCCAACAATGCATCCATAAAATAATACACCACGACCAAGTGGGATTTATCCCAGGGGCACAAGGATGGTTCAACATCCGAAAATCAATCAATGTAATCCAACACATCAACAAAAAGAAAAATAAA